>JAULCC010499488.1:0-10855 GCA_032358795.1 Nuttallia obscurata | reverse complement strand
AACAAAATCCTCATTGAGACTGAAAATCAACATAAAATACCCATTGGTAACTCGAAGTTCGCTTTTAAACATCCAATCCAGATATATACAGAAATAAAGTTTCAATTTCAAACTCAGCTGAGAACGAAAAATGCTTTGTGAACACGGGGCCAGTACAAAATGGCTGATAACTTAAGATGTACTACCTTTACTTAAACGTTTATTTTCAAACAGTGTTTTAACATAAAACAATAGTGGATTCTTTTTCAACACTTTAACAGTATGTATCTTTATTCAGCGTCGTACATTTAGGTCCACAAATATACACAGAGTTCAGATAAATCATATGACCAATCTACTGTATATATTGTCCTTTAACTGTATATAACATGTTTTCCTTGGTTGAGAATCTAGACCGAAGGGCAGTTTGTGTTTTCACTGTAGAGTGTTATGTTTGCTGGTAGATTGCACCATGGTCTACTCGTGCACTATAAAATAAAACAAAAATGATTATATTTTCACCGAGAGAAAATTTGTTTTAATTACACTTCAAAAAAGAAAATGACATAACATAGCAATCCTTGCAACAAAATTCACAAAATATACCTATCATTTAAACTGAACTCACAAAACATAGCTATAAATCAAACGGATCTCACAAAAGCATTGTTATTATTTAAACGAAATTCAGTTGAATCCCGTACAGAATACAAAGAAACTTAACTTTACTCTCTTTCAGGAATAATTGAATGCAAACTTACAAACTTCTAGATTATTAGATTCAAGAACTATTAATGCCAAAATGTACTGGAAAATGCTGATAGCTGTTTCATTTAAAATCTAAAACTTCATCGACAAGAGGTTTTGAAAGTTATTTTAAGCTTTTTATAATCCCGAAAGCATTTTTCATCAAGCCGATAAAAATGCAATCTATTTTAACTCGTGATATAACGACGTACTGTAAATAACATGCGATGAGCTGAATGCCCCTTTCACATACTCGCAGATTGTTGAGGCTATTAAAGAACTTGAAATTGTAAAGCAGCGGAATCTGATTTTTACATAAATAAAATTTGTTTAGCATAATTTCGATAAGATTGGTTCATATCTAGGTGTTCTTTTTAATGATATCTTTAATATTGGTTATTTTCCCAAACCTTAGTCTGAGATATACGTCATCCCTATCCAGCGGCCTATCCGAAACGCTAAAAGCTACACAGACATAACTCTATTAAGTATATTCGGAAAGCGTTTGGCTAGAAATCTAAATAACCGTTTTGATAACTTGACAGACGTTTATAATGTTAATATTGAAGCCAATGCTGACTTTCGTAGAAAAAATAAGTACAACATATAATACTTAAATATCGCAACAGTTCAATTGCAGTAAGAAATGTTTTTTCTATTTCTTCACGAAAGCTTTCAATTAAATAGTACGGAAATCTTTGGCTACAAGTAATAAATACAGGCATAAGGAGAAAGATACGGTAAACGATATTACAAGCCTCGTTTATACACGTGTACAATATAAAATAAAGTATGAAAATCCTTTCAGCGAAGAGTTCATATGTACTTTAGGGCACAGGTCTTTCCGCATTTTTAGTTTCAGTCTTCCTTAAATGATTTGAAATAACGTTATAACAAAGGGGATGGAAGGGATATACATGGACATGGTTTGATATTTAATTAATGTATGCGGATGATGTTATTATCCTAACTTTTCTTGAGAGGAGTTTGAATGATTAGCAATCGTATTTCACAAAATGGAAATCGACAGTAAATACCTCCAAAATATAAGTTATGTTATTTATAAAGGAAAGAATGTCCCAAAATCAATTTCAATTCATAGACACTAGTACTGTACAGAAATAGAAATTGTTAAGCGATTCGAATTTCTGGGAATAGTATTCACATCTGAAATATCATTTTGGTGAGGCACAAAATGACTCTTGCTTGGCAGGTTCAATAGCATTTTTTAAATTAAATAAAACAATTATACACATTTGTTCATGTATCAGTGAAACGTCATCTTTATTTGGCTGACAAACTGATTTCACCGAATTTGAATTAAGCCAGTGAATCTTTTCGTAAAGCTGGTGATATTGAAAAGGTTCAATTGCAATTTTGCATTAGAATTCTATACGTGCAATCTAGCACATATTTCAAAATTATAAAATACTGGCTTATTTTTTTTAAAAGCAATGATATGATATATATTCAAATTTCTTATGAAATATTATTTCGAGATACTGAACTGCATCCTCGTAAAACAAACTGGTTAATTTTGGTTAAAATCTTTTGTCCGAGTTCGGATTTCACGAATGCTGGTTAAATCAGGGAGTAAGCAAAAATTAACTTTTGTAACTCTTGATTATCTTTGTTTTTAACAACGTATCGGTGATAGTTTAGTGTGAATAAATCCCTTAAAGCAAGTGTTGTTCTTTTTTAAGATTTTGATTTTTAAAATTACTTAGATCTAGTCACAATTCCCAAATTCAGAATTGCCATAACAAAACTAAGACTTTCGTATCATAGATTAAAACTGGGAGGACGGTTTGACTTAAAAAATACATTTGAACCCAATTAACATGAGGAAATATACCATATATGACATCGAAATGAAAAAAATCTGAACATTCTAAACCGATTTCTTGAACTCACATCGCTGACAAACCATCTTTTAACAATAGTTTGAAAAGGTCATTCTGGTATTGACAAATAGGTATAACAGCATGTATGTAATTACTGTAAATGATAATAAGTGATATGCCTTTTGCACTTGAACTATCGAGAATGTTTTATGTTTATTCTATTTCTAAATGCAAATAAATTTTATGAATAATATTCGCAATGTAAGTAGATTTGCATAGATAAGCATAATTTGTGATTGTCTGCAACATTTTGCATGTCAAATAACAATGCTTACGGACATGCAAATTATCTTGTGCTCAAATTAAAAGATCATAATTATACAATTTTGGGTTGATATAGAGATGAAGGACAATTAGAGAACCTTTCAAACGGTAAATTTATAAATACATATCGCCAATAGAATTGTTTTATTTCCTGTGTTCAATTTAATTAGAGTTACATAGATGAAGCGAAGAGAGTAATAAACAGCTTCAGTCAGTGATGGATGTTGCAGAATTACTTCCTTGATATAAGTTAAAAGGCAAAGCAAGTCATTAGTAAAGTATGCTAAAATGATACAAGACGGTATTTACTCAACTGCTCGTATTTGGTAAGCTTATATAACCGTATACTCTCAGTATCATTCCTTTTAATATTCAACCAGCGGGGATTCATAAACAGTCGTGTTGCTTAGTTTTGGGAGTATTTTGAAATAGAAGATAAAACTATAAAACTAATAGTGTACACTTTTATAAATGACACAATACATAAGGAAAATGATTTACTTTTGCTATTAAACTAAGGATGCACTCACCAAAGGGATTCCTTTTGCAGCAACGGAATCCTTAGGACACCTGCATCTATTACAGTAAACGTTGATGCTGATCCTCCTGATGTTAAGGTACACATCCGCTAGCGCACATCCTGGAAAAGTAACAGTGAGCTTGAGAATTAGTGTCCAACTGCATTGCAACGCATGTATAGGTGACTGTTGATATCTTTCTGCATGTATACCTCATTTCCATCGAGATAAACAATCAATGACTTCATAACGACTAGTAAAAATGAGTTGCAGATAATCTGTCCATTAAGCACTAGTCCTGTCATTGTCCATCCACAGGGACGTCACAGAAAAACAAACAAAAGTACTATTACAGCTACTGCACTCCAGATATGGCATAGGATATTGAATATCTGAAAACTGTTGCAACGGTTGAGATATATCCAGTAAACATGGATGCACTATGATTAGAAGTTATACTTGTGGTAATAGTTACAAAAAGCCACTCAAAATTAGTAATATTTTACCTCTAAAACTTACCCCGTTAGTCACGGTGTAGACGTTTTTAGGGTGGTTTCAGTGACTTTATGTACAAAATTCACAATATCTGTAATGAGTATCATCCTGAAACCTCTTGCATTCATGCTGTTTCCATATTTACACACTTAGAAAAATGTTTGTAACATCTGAATTTTTTACCCAAATTTAAGTTTAATCGCTTTAAAAGAACTTTCGGCAAATGCGTTTGTATGTTCTCATATATAAACTGTGCCACGTTACTGGGATGGTCATAAAATGGCTGGGTTTTCTGTATCATATCTCTGAATGCACTGTCATAATCTTACTGATCCATGTAGACGGACTACTTTTCTAACGTAGAGTAAAAGCAAACTGTGTCTTTGTGGTCAAATTGAAAGAAAAGCCAAGTTAAAATTAAACACGTCTTTTCTAATACAAACAGCCTGTCCAAAGGTATGGTAATAAGACCCAGTGACGTCACCCAGTGGCGTATTGATTAGTAATGTTATCACTAGCGTGCTTCCTAAGGTATGGTAATAAAAATCAGTGACGTCGCACAGTGGCGTTTTCATTAGGGGCGCTATCACTAGCGTGTTTCCTTAGGTATGGTAATAAAAATCAGTGACGTCACACAGCGGCGTTTTCATTAGGGGCGCTATCACTAGCGTGTTTCCTTAGGTATGGTTATAAAACCAGTGACGTCACACAGTGGCGTTTTCATTAGGGGCGTTATCACTAGCGTTCTTCCTAAGGTATGGCAATAAAAACCAGTGACATCACATAGTGGCGTGTTGATAAGAAACGTTATCACTCGCGTGCTTCCTAAGGTATAGTGCTAAAAGGTTAGTAAATTCGCATTGATGACACTCCAGTTTGCTTCCCGTAAAAAATATTGTATAGTCTCAACAACACACTGTTAGCCTACACTAATCAATTCAATTTCATATACAAACCTGTTTTGCAACTGCACAGTTCTCCTTCAGGGCAGGGCACATGTTTCGATCTGCTAACGCATATGTCACCACAGGCACAATCGCTCCTGAAAATTAAGATTATCAGAGTATTTAAAAAAAATAAAGTCTATATTCATAAAAATATTACTATTCCTATATTATATAAAAGTTTCAGGAAACTAACTTTTGATTATTGTTCTTGTTATACGTTTTGATAAAACGGGTTAATACACAAAGCAGAAATGGCAAACAGATGTTGCAGCCTAAAGTTCAACACAGCGGTCAAAAGTAGAAACTTAAATATCGCGCTGAAATTTATATGATTAATGTGGGTTTGCCATGGAAGAATGAATAATAAACACTTCTAACTAAAATGCATTTATATTTTATGTAAACACTTTCAATTTTCTCACCTCTAGAATTACAGTTTTGACTGCGGCAGCCATATATATAATATTTACAACAGCGAAAACTGAAAAATTGTTGAAATATCGCTAGTAATGTAATGTTAGGTAATAAATTAATATTGAAATATCTACGAAAAGTACTTACAGTATTTATATTCATTCGGCTAAACATATGACATTATTACGATTATTCCTGCTGTTTAGAGTAATAGTTTTAAAAACGCGCTGGTGTAAGTAAATGGACATGGAAAATTCACTTAAGTGTAAACTCGTTTGGAAAATCTTAATTAAATCTGTTATAATTAAACACTCGCTGTTATAAAAAAAAACATTAAAATAAAAACCTTGTATAACGTTTGTAAACATGTATAATTCAGGCCTTTGTGGCATTGCCTTTTTATTAATTAAATTGCGATTTTAAAGTCTAGAAACTGGCTCTTGATAACATGTTGTCCGACTGCTGGCGGTTGACTTTACTCTGTCATGCAGATCAGATGGGCTGCTGACTTATCCCTATTGCGGTTCAAGATTACGGAACAGACATTATTTCTGACAGACAGAGAGAAAGACAGACATACGTACGTACGGATGGACGGATGTTCCACTAGATTGCAATAAGGAGCTAAACAGGGATATAATCTGACGGCCTTTTGACCAAGTTCAGGGGCCACCTCTCTCCCTTTTGATGCTTTCTGTGCAGCCGATAAGGGGCCAAGGGCTCCTTAAAACGGTCACCTCAAACATTATGGTTAATTAAAAAAACTTACATTTCTATTGGCATCCGTACAAATCAATTAACAGAATAGTTCTAATTCTGTGTACAATAATAAGGTTACTTTTTTATGAGAAGTGGTTGCACAGTTGTTTTCAATAATAAATTTTCTCTTAACATTTTCTACTCGTTTTTTTGTTTTCAATTCTGGTAACGTTAAAACAATCCTTGGCCTGAAAATGAAGAAAACATTTTTTTCCAGTTCGAAATCTATTTGCCATCTAAATATATGAAGCATCCGAAATAAAACTTCTTCGATTTTGATTTCTGGTGTTTTACGGAAACATATTAAGATCTGAATGTAATAACTGAAGAGGTAGTCTAAGAAAGGATTAACTTATTCCGAAAGGATAAAATAGGCTATTAAGGCGGACTTTTGACATATGTTTATGATATTCTTTATTCAATAATGCAAAATGACCTAGAAATTCTATCGTTTGAAACACTGTGGATTGAAACCATATATCAAGAATTTACTTTAGTCATTTTGTAATTATCGTACATCAAATTCACCGACGTATCTTTGGGGAAAGAAAAAAATAATGTTTCTCTTGAAAATACACAAGAGCTTTGTTTTCCATTATTATCTTGGTGAATGTCAATCAGGAACAACTTAATTCAACAAGCAATTCACTTAAATAGGTTATGATATTGAATAGTTTACATAATGTAGTTAAATATCCCATACGTGTCACTCAATATTCTTCTGTCCTGATTGATCCAATAGGTATATCTGGTAAGATTAATATGTTAAATTTTAGAGTGTTTGAAATATCTAATAATATGAGTGACCATAAGACGACGTTAGTGCATATAAGTTTCTACTTTCAAATGTATAAATGTATCGAAGGAAAAGTTTGGATATAAAAAAGAGCAGATTTTGAAAAATAAAATGAACTTATATCAAACGAAAACTTTCATTTCAAAAGAATAGCATTTTATCTTTAAATCCAGAAGATCTTGCAACCTGGCCCCCTAAATTTCTCCTTAATATCGACTACAAAATCGTGACTAGAAACCTCTCGTAACGTTTGCAAAAGGTTTTACCATACTTGATAACCCTTGACCAGCAAGGATATGTATTAAAGGGTGTTACACGGGCTACAATATTGATACTAGACAAACTCTAAAGATATAATAAATGATGCAGATTTATTTGAAATAAACTTTGCTATATTATTACTTGATTTCAAAACAGTTTTCTATACAGCAGAAAATCTATATTTAAAGTAATTTGCAAAGTTGGATATGGAAAATCTTTCGTTAACTTGTAGCGTTTTATAGTTTTATATCACTGGGAGAACCATTAATGGAATGTACACAGACTATTCAAGAATGGAAAATACGCCACCTCAAATTTTATGGCAAGCAATAATTGAGACTCTCTTCATACCAGAATGTGTAACATATTCATTCATTACCAGTACCAGATAAAGTAATAAATGATATTGATGAGTTACTATTTGATTTTTTTGTGGGATAAAAAGGGGAAAGCATTGAAATGAAGCTTTAATAGGCACAACATCAACTGGGGTCTTGATAAGATATATGCTAACAATTTAATCGGGACAATCAAACTCAAATGGATAAAAAATTTGTTGCACGAAAATGGGTCAAATTGGATAATTATTCCTAGAAAATAACTAAACCAATTAAGCGAATATTCTTTTAATATTCAACATGAATATCAAATGCCTTAGAGAATAAAAAACAGAAATAAACTTATTCAGTCCAATTTTTAAGACTATTCAAGCAAACTTAGTAAACTAAAAGAAAAACTGACTGGATAAGTCAAGCCAATATTATTAAAACAGCAATAACGGGAATATGGAAAGTATTTTAAAATCAAGATAATCTAAATTATAAACAGCAATTAATAAATTTATAAAGCTTAAAATTAACAGGGACAACATTTTAAAAATGAACAATGCTATAGAATAACTTAATTAAAGAGTACGTCCATAGAAACTGGAAAAACACATTTAATAGTTATATAAATACGGCAGATTTCAATATATCTTCGGAAAACTGGCCTGCATTGATCACCGCATTAAACAATTCGAATTCAAATAAGTTTATAATATATTCGCAACAAAGCAAACACTTTTTAAATGGAAACTTGAGAAAATTGAGTAATTGCAATATATATAAAGAAGTAGAAGCTTTTGGACATTTCTATAACTTGTAAAGCGATCAAACTCTTTTAAAGAGACTAATTAAAATTTCCAGATTATGTGGGTTTGAAAAATACACTCATTAAAACACTCATTATAGGATATGACATAACAAATTATTGTCAAAAGGATGTAGATCTAAACATAATTTTTTATCTCAAATGATTTTGTAATTTATAAGGGTAACTATATCAGTAATAAAAACGAAAAAAAATAGCGTAGATAACTTATTTGTCAAAGAATTCAGATTGTTGCATAATAATTTGTTTTCAAAATCTATTTATTTTTTATTTTTTGGTTAAAGTAACAGGTATATGTAGATTAAAACTGAAATGAAATAGATCTAGCTAAGAAACGTATCTATTCCATGCAGCCATGTTTTAAACTGTTATTGTATGTTACTTTTTTATGTCGTGAAAATGGAAAACCAAGATTTTATCAACACTGAAGACATTAACTAGGCTACTGTGCATTATCTTATTCCATTTCACATTTTATGCGACAAAGTATTGCCAATAGAGAGGTAACTACTCGTTTACAGCAAAGTGATAAATCTTGCTATGATAATGAAATAAGGAAATGCATGTTTTTTAGAATAAAAGAGCGACAAAAGGTGAAGGCATTTAAATGATATTGATCGGTGGTTAAAACATTAAAACATGTAAATGAACAATTTTTAACAATACTTGAAAATACTTAGACAAATCATTAAACGATAGGAACAGTGAGAACATTTGATATCATAAACTAACTGTGAATAAATCTAAAATATTTATTTAATAAAAGAAGAAAAGGCAAATTGTCTTAATGATCGCATTGCTTCTAGTTCCTCTGCAGACGACAAAAACTCTATGCTTCCTCCCTATACTGCTTTCACTGAAAGGGAGTTGTCTTCTGTCGAGTTATCCGAACAGGAATTAATTGATATGATTAATTATATGCTTAAATATAAACAAAGACGTTGGGGAAGCCAGTATGTATACTCTCCAATAATTCTATGAGTAGTTGTATTATGCTATTATAATGCCATTATTTACGAAAAGAGACAAAAAGTAAGTTACATATTATTTCTAAGTAGTTTAGGAAAAATAGTGAAAAGAATTGTCTGTACACATTTATATGATCACTTTATCGGCAATTCTTTAATCGAAACATTCAGGATTTCGTAAAGGTACTTCAGCAGTTTATTTTGAATAAATCATTTTTCTTATATCTAAATGGATGCAAATGGGCATAATTTTATATCATTATATCAGCATCCATTATTTGAGCACAAAAATAGGTCTTAAATAGTATGCATTCCCTAATATGGAAGAGACATAATTCGTAGATGATGGGCAAAAAAGAGATGATTTAAATGACTTCTCGAAGCATTGCTACAAACCATTTTAATCTTTTATTTGAACAAATTGAACCAGTAAAATGCATGCAAATACACACATACGCCCTGACATACCTAACCCTCACCTTCCGGTGCGGGAGGTCGTGGGTGCGATGCCAGGCCGAGTAAAACAAATATTTTTTAATTTGTAGTTATGACTTCTCCTCCATAATGCTTAGGATTCAGGGGAAAACTTTATGTCTGGTTCGTCGGTGTCATAATAGATACAGGTCGGGGATCAGACCACTATGTATAATTGATACATAATGTGTATGTTAAAGAACCGTATAGTTCAAAAGAATATCTTTCTGTATCTGCTATATTACCTCTGGAATTTCCTTCAGCCCGAAAGGACAGAAAGCGACATAAATCTTAAAAAGAAAATACTTACGTAGATCTACATGGTAAAGCAAGACAGTCCGTAATTGTTAACACAAAGAATACGCAACACACAATTAATATACGCATCCTATCATTTAAAAATCTATATTCCCGTTGTTTGGCTTATCACACAAGGTACTGAATAGGTTATAAATGATAAATATACAACAAGCAGTTTGAGCATGACAATTTAATTAACAACACCTACGGTCACGAACTGTATAATGAAGTACTAGGGTTAGCAAATAGATCTATATCTTCTCTTTCGTTGTTGATATCATGTTTAAAAGGTCAATAGATTATTGGTTGCAAGGCAAACTACGCAATTAAGTGCTCTCAAAATAGAGATCTACTTCGTACGTCAATATATAAGATAGAATGATATCATTCGTATTCCGCCATATTAAGCACGAAACATAAACGTGTTTTAATTATATATTGTTATTGATGAAAGTAAAATAAACATTCACTTTACCTCAGTTATGTTGCAGTTTATAACGATGGTATATGGGAATCAAAGAGAAAAAAGCCTAATCTTAAATAAGACGATCAGACGTTATTATAAATTTTCTAAAGAGTGGGCAGGATAAATCCTTTTCCGCCAAATCATCTGATGGGTGGGTGAAATGGGGTTTTACGGCACGTCAGCACACACAGGTTTATTGCGCCGAAAACAAATAATAATGAAAATTCAATACAAATATCAAAATAAATTGTATCAGAAATCATGACAATGTAGTATCTCGGTCAACGAGTATTGTAAAAAACATAATAAAATTGATCTACATTTTCATAATAGCGTAAAGGATAAATATAAAACTATAGATTTTCAAGATATGAAGGGGAAACTATGCTAGTGATAAATCATATCTTTGTA
>JAULCC010499377.1:0-10857 GCA_032358795.1 Nuttallia obscurata | reverse complement strand
TTAACTGTGAAATAAATTTTGTTGCCGTCATTAATGGTAGAGAGAAATATTAAAACTCATATTTTTTACCTTAGTTTATATTCAATAGATAAATGATAGGTAGACATTCAGTATATAGAAGCATACTTTGCAGTTTGAAGTTAAATAGTTATATTAACATATTAGTAAAAAGGCTCAGTAAACATAAACTGTATATGCATATGTAGTAATTATCATTCTATTTACAATGATATTGAAAGGTGTTGTTTGTAAACTGGACAGTGGACACGATCATGCATCAGGCAAGAAGTCATTATGACCAGGTGCTACAGTTAGAAGATTTTATATCGGTATGAAAATTTATATTGCACATAATTCATTGTGAATGTGCATTGAAGGGTCTCCTTTACTTGTACTATGTATTTGATAACTGCAGATAGCTGGTAGGTCAGTACAGATCAATGTTTAAAAATTGGTGATTTATGATCACATATGTTTCTATAACCTAGAAATCGTTAACAAATCTTAAATCTGTGTTACTGACAAACCTGAATGAAACCTAACCTTTATGATAATTATAACAAGTGAAAAGATACTGAATATGATTTATTTGTGAATGGGAACAGTGCCAATGAACCTGTTAAAGCTACATGCAAACACTGCCGTACGGCAATATCTGGGCACACAAATCGTGTTCAAAAGTTCTGAATCAGTTATTACAAATCATGGACCGTGAGTCATCTCAAACATCTAATGGCATCGACCTATCTCCTTCTATGATGAAAAAGGCTAGATTTTACTTTTTCAATTTTATGATTCTAGAGAAACAAAGGAAAAGTAACTATGTAATCTAAATTGTAATCTGATTACTTCACTATAGTACTTGTAATGGAATGAATACAATTTAAAACAGAAGTAATTGTAATGAAATTATACATGTTTTTATCAAAATAATAGTAATTTAAACATTACAATTTGCAAGTAATCGCCCCAGGTCTGGTATTCTCCCGATGTTATAAAAAAAGCATCAAGAAAAAGATCCAGAGGTGAAAGATTGGCTGGAATGTTTAAACCATGGGATCGAAATTCCTGAGGTAAGATTAACGCTAAACAATTCAGCTGTCAAGTTTATGTGGAACAATAGGGACCTTTTCTATTTAAAATCTTCGGTTCTTTTTAGCAAAAATCCTTAGAAAGAGAGAAAGTGGTTTGTAATTTATCAAAGTTTCCGAGAGGAAATTCTGAACCATGACATTCCTTCCGGAGCCCACCCGATACGAGAGAAAGTCAAGGAGAAATATTATTGGTATGGCTTATCTAGAGATGTTTACAAGTACGTACAATCATGTTCTACATGCAATATGAATAAGAATGTAGTTAGACATGCCAAAGTTAACTTGAATATCATGCTGGTATTCCTATGGAAAGAGTACATTTGGAATTCTCGAGACCACTACCAAAGACTCCAAAGGGGAATCAATATATGTTGATGATGGTAGACAAGTTCACATAGTGTGTACCTCTGCCATCACAAAAAAAATACTGAAGTAACTACTTTGGCCGCTGTTGATGTTTTTTTTTGCAAGATTCGATAATCAATCACAAATATTTACCGAGCAAGGGAGGAATTTTTACAGTAAGCGCTTCAGTGATATCTATGAATTACTCAAAATTTATAAATCAAAGGCAACTCGCTATAAACCGGCAGCTAATGGTCAAGTAGAAAGATACAACTGTACCTTAATGGTCGCGATTCGATGTTTTGTAGGGAAATCCCACAATAACTGGGATAGACACTTAGTTCAAATCGTTTCTGCGGTTAATCGCAAAACGGGCTAAACCCTAACAAACTCATGTTAGGGCGAGAAGTGAATCATCGCACTGATTTGGTGTTTCCGAACGATAGATACATGTTAGGACAGTATGGAGCTGGATAGATACTACAAGAACTGGAAAAGGTTATACCCACCGCCCATAAAAAGAGACTATGTTATAATCAAGTCAGTTATTGGTACTTTAATATCTTTGCAGTAACAGCAAGTAACTTAAATTCATATATAGTTACACAAAGTAAGTAATAGTAAAGTTAGGGATTCTAACATTAAAGGAAAAGAAACCCAAAAAAAATGATAGGGTTTTAATTAAAGGCTATGCTAAACAAATTACAATAGCGAAATAAATTTGAAATTTTGACCATAATTGACGAACTGTAGGCATTTGAAACCTGTGAAAAATTTTGAACTTATTTGCAAAATTGATGCAAATAAGCCATTTATGTGCAAGGCCGGTAGCTTATAATACATGCATTTTACTTAAAATTGTATTACTGTGTCTATAAACTTATGCCATAAAAATCAGTATTTAAGCATAAAATCGTAAAGAAATCTTTACCAGCAGTATTAGTTTTGGTAGGTAAATAAATAACAAGAATGTGGCAGTGATGTCATTAACTTCAAAATAGCCGCCCCCATGATCTACCATTTTGTTTAACGTAAAATAGAAATATCGTTCTTATTAGAAATCTAATTTTCAAATTCCCTTAAGTTTTGTAAATGTTTTCAAGATAGCCTGCATATAAGATCTACATGAGTTTAGAATTACGTTTTCCTTTTTATGTAGTAGTAGAAACTAAGTAAACCTTAGAATAATGGTTGACACCTCAAACTCAATGAAGAACCAGAAACTTCGTAAGTCAGTGTTTGGCACCTCAATATTAAAAGGGTAACAGAAACTTAATAAAAAACAATCAATTAACTGAAACTAAGTAATACTTAAATAAATGATCAGTATAAGCCTGATAGCCTGCATATAAGATCTACATGAGTTTAGAATTACGTTTTCCTTTAAACCTATGTAGTAGTAGAAACTAAGTAAACCTTAAAATAATGGTTGGCACCTCAAACTCAATGAAGATCCAGAAATTTCGTAAGTCAGTGTTTGGCACCTCAATATGAAGGTGGTAACAGAAACTTAATAACAAACAATCAATTAACTGAAACTAAGTAATACTTAAATAAATAATCAGTGATTGTAGGTTTAGAAACTAAGTAAAACCCTCAGTGGTAGACACTTTAATACACCTGAATTGCCTTTTAGTAAATGAGACTACTTTGTCATAACTAAGTCAGTGTTTGACATCTATTTAGTTATTTAGTCACATAAAGTTTGTTATAATCAAATAATTGGCAAGTACCTTAACATCTTGGTAAGAATAGAAACAAAGTAACACTCAGATCAAAAACTGGCATCCAATCTTATACGTAAGTTGAAACTTAGTTTAAATCAAACTAAAATCAGTGATCAAGACTGCAATACAGTAACAGAAACTATGTAATACTCAAGCTGATGATTAGCACTTTTGCTATTACAGATACTAAAATAAACCCAGATCAGTGATTGACACTGCATTGCCTAAACTAGTAACATAAGCTAAATAATACTCATCAGTGATAAGCAACTCAGTGTCTCAGATTTATATAACACCCATTTCATATTGAACATAGCTGAAAGGTGCTTTACATATTTTCCCCGAGCATCAGGTTGTTTGTTGACCGTTAACACATGGCGCAGGTGGCAGCCACGCTACATTGCCTTACACCTTCTCAGATACCTTTGAAACACCTGGGTGAAGTGAAGCACTTGTGGGATTTATTTCCGCAGAGAAAGATCCGATGGCCCGGGCGGGATTCGGACGCAGGACCCTTCTTTCCTGAGTCCTACGTCTCACCATTTGACCATCTTCTCCACTTTTTCATGCATGTTTTAAAAGATAGTTCTATAAATGATGTTTCTAAGGATAAGGTACTAGCTAACTATTGATCATACACTTTCCATGGGTTTAACTTCATGTCCATTCTACTTCAACCTAAGATGTTTTATAGAAAACAAATAGTTGCAAGACGTAATGCATTGCTCAATCTGTCTGTAACTGTTCTGATACATGTAAGACATGCTTTTCATGCTGTTTTATCCACTCACCATGTAGATCTAGCGTTCCGTTTCTAACAGCAAGGACTTTGGTTCCATATATAGGAAGCTCCTTACTTCTGTGGTGCCCATGCAAGGTAATGATTCCCTTGTGTTGGAAAGGGGCAGCCTCTGTACCAACCTGTCAAAGAAAGAAATGGGGATAGTTTCAATAACATTGGTTTGTATGTCATTTATCAGCAATTCGAAGAGACTGTACATGACAGCCAATTTTAATATTGTAAAAAGACACTGCAGCAAGGTTTTCGTTAATTTACAATCAGGACCTTGGGTGAAACCCTCTCCCATCGTCAACATTCTTGTTTTTTTTCAGACAGTTTCTTTTTATTGATTAAAGAAGACGATGAATTTCGCTTTTCTATTTCTCTAAATATATTTACTATTCAATATATGCCAAATGCTAAGAAAAAATATAAGACTAACCTGGAGTAGTCCACCGTCTGTGATCATGATGATTTCAGCTTTCAATTCAATGTCTACTTCATCAAATATAAGTTGACCTCCTGTAGCAGATTAATATCAATTAAAATAACATCCTATGCTAGATACAAAGCAATTACAATAACCTCCTTAAGAAGATTAATATCAATTATAAATACCTCCTGTAGCAGATAAATACCAATTGTAATAACCTCATTTAGCAGACAAATGTCTAACATGCACTAGCATATGAATATCAATCATATTGAGATCATGTAGCAGACGAATTTCAATAAACAAAAACTTCCTGTAGCAGATAAATATCAATTAAAGTAACTGTATGCTGACACATGCCAAATAACAACCTTGTAATGACTATTAGAACATTCGTTACAAGGCAACTTGAATTCACTATTTATAAAAACAAACATTAATGGCAAGAAAAAACATCCTATTGACCTTGAAAACACAAACATAGATCATGTGTGACATAATGTAATGTCGTGTAATGGCAATTAATATGAGTGCCATCGCGTAACCCGTAGTTATGGCCAGGACACAAAACTTGACTAATGATGGTTAACTGTAGACGTTGTTCTCTATTTCTTTACCTTAAAAATAAAGCCATGATACTTGTAAAACATTTGTATGCATTGGCTCTTAGTTATATTAAGTTTCATTATATTTCTTCACATATCTCAAAGGTATGGCTTGAACACACTTATTACATGTAAATTCTGTACTAGTAACTTTGAATTTGAGCTTGAAAACAAATGCTTGTCATATCATAATGTTCTGGTTAGCATTTGTTGAATACTCTGTGTACCTAAATCTAGTCATGTATGCCAAAGTTATCATCTTGACTTGTTTTCATAAAGCTCCCTAGGAGAAAACTAAGGAAATGGCTTATGTTTCTAAAATAAAGCCTTAACTTCATAGAATCTTAATTACTGCAAGAATTCAAAACATGATGTGACATGATATAATCGTTAAGTTAGGTAAGACAAACTTCTGCTTATTAGTCTGTCTAATATTCAAGGCAGAAAAAAATCTCCTTAAAGTGATCGTAGGATTAAACTATCATTTAGGAGCTATGTGAATACGGGCCCTGTATAAAAAGTATGATGTATGGCCCCGTGTTCACAAAGCAATTTTTTAAGCTCAGCCTAGTTTGTTTTCGTCAAATCCTGTGCATTTATAACCTAAAATTCTTTTTGTGACATAAATAGAGGATATCTGATGAGTTTTCACTTTATATAAAATATTATAAGTTGAGTCCAGGAATAAACGTTCCAGTACGAGTTTAATAAAAATTTAAATAAAGTAAAAACTAATCTGATATTCTTTTTATCACATGACAATACAACAACTGGTTAATAAGATTTTTCTTATTGATTTTGTGACGTCAGTGTTACTTATATGTAACCTGCTGTTTGTATAAGAAAATATGTAATGATTATATTACACCGGAAAATAGCAACGTCATGTGATAAGCATCAATATTCCTACCTTTATAGTCTCCATTTCAGATTTAAAAACCATAGGGTTTCATCCTCAAAGTGAGCTGAGACTGAAAAATTCTTTGTGAACTCAGCACCTGGGCGTCCAACTGAGCGATATCATTTATCAATCCAAAGAAAACTCTAAACCCAACAACGACACTGTAATAACAAGGCAAATCTTATTAAATTTAATATATAGACAGTGCTAATTTCAGGCCGTATAATGTATCAAATGAATATCCACTTACCTTGAATGAGTAGAAATTTGATAACAGGTGTATCAGTATCTAGCAGAATGGTTTGTCCTGCTGGGATGACCACAAACTCCCCAGCTGCAGGTAGCGGACCTCCACCCCAGGTAAAGTTAGATGACCACACATCAATGTACTCATAGTTAGCATCACCTGGGCTAGACTGTTGGTACAGAGAAAACACAGACATATAGAAACATATCATAAGCATCACCTGGGCTAGACTGTTGATACAAAGAAAACATAAACTTAAATAAACCAATTCTAAGCCTCAACCAGGCTTAGACTGTTGATAGAAATACAGACCTATAGTTAGCATCAACCGGGCTACACTGTTGACACAAATACAGACCATTATGTAGTTAGGGTCACCTCTGCAAGACCATTGATACAAAAAAAAATTATATTTCACTTACACACTTACTATCTGCTGGTGACAAAGGTGAGAATTACAGCATTGTCAGAAATCACATTTAATTGGTAAATTTAAGAAATTACATTCATGCTCACTGGAATTTCCAATGTTGTGTAACTACTGTCTTGAGGTTTTAGTTTAAACTTATTTATTTTAGCTGGATTATGTTGAAAGCCTATGGCTTGAAGAAACACTTTCGAGTTCGTTTCCTGGGTAGAACCAGTACTTGGTGTCAACAAATGAAGGTCAGGAGAAAAGCCCCCCCTTCGGGGCTCGAATCCGCAACCCCCTGAATGCAAGGCGGACACTATATCCCCTACACCACTGCACCCTTGAGATTTAAGGAATACCACTTGTGTCACATTATAAACATTAACTGTGTGATCTGTTTTTCATTTTATTCTAGTTAAAGTGTGCATCTTTCTTCTAGATATTTTATTCTTTATCCTTGAGTTAACCCTTAGCCTTCTGAAAAAAATGTCTGCTTAAATTGTTGTCTGTCTAGATTTTAAAATTCATTTAAATTCCCAGTATATGGAGAAACAATTGGCCCAGTGTCAAACAGTTTAGATCCAGTTTAGATGCTGAGTTATTCAGCATCTGAAATGGATTCAAGTTGTTTGTATATTCTATCAAGGTTGCCCTTGGCAAGCTTAGAGTTAAACTTCCCACAAAAGTTGATGCTATAGTGTCAAATACACACCTCTTGAGCTATACCGTTTCCACCTATTTCTACATCCACTTTGGTCTGTATAGAGCCAGAGTGTGGGCCTGTTGTACATTGTATTTCTGCATTTTCTACCCTGGTAACCACACACACAGAGCCATCTATGGTAACCTCTGCACCAGCAATGGAAGAACTGTTACCAAATAAAAATACAATTGGCTTTATAGGAGATTTAAATAAAACTATAAAACTTAAGTTGTTAAAGTATTTTTAAATTTTGTAATAAGTTTTGATGATGATTATAACAATTTAATAAAATAAACAGATAAGAGTGTATTCTTCAAGAAATGCAGTCATTCATTTACAAGAGGCCATAGCCAAAAATTAGCCAAATCGAATAGCTCACGCAACATTAAGCTCAATTCATTTTCACACGAATAACCACCCTTTGGAACAGCCTACTGGAATCATGTATACAGACCAGAGACATAAATGGCTTTAAGTCAAATCTGAACAAATGTTAGAAACACCATTCACAGAAATCTAATTATATATTGGCTTCAGTGGTCTCACATCTGTATAATGCACCAAACATGAGAACAAGAATAGTATCTATGACAGGCCACAACCTTCCAAGGGAAGCCCAAGGCCTGCAACCCTGTAAGTTACCTGTAAGTTTTGATTTGGGGTTTTCCATTAGGTAGATCAAACTTTAAGATCAGTACAATTCATCTGCTACATCCATACAATTTATATCTTCAAAATTTACAACCAAGGGTGTTATGATGTAGTGGAAAAGTATACAAATTTTTTTGTATTAGCTTCTTCATTATTTGTAGATGATAACAAAATCTCTCGACTCACCCAAAGCCAGATCCTGATATGGTTATAGTAGCTCCACCCCCAGTGCCCCCACGGGTGGGGCTCACACCAGTCAATGATGGGGTAAGTCCTGCATCATAGGTATAGACACCAGACAGTGTCTTGGTCAATCCATTGAGGGTGATAGCAACATCACAGGTCTGGGCTGAAAGTGGAAACATTTCAACATTCATAAAAATTCTAAATAGTTTGATACTTTACATTACAAAAAAACTCTTATCTGTATGGATGAGATATTCTGTTATGAATAAAATTTTCTTAAATGTTTTAAGTTTTCAAGTTCAAATTTCAAATTCTTATTTTAACTATGTATAATGACATTTGTGTAAAAGAAATAATGATTCTTAAAATGTTTCTTCCTTTTAGAATTATGGCTTGCAGCTTTAAAGACATGTGACCAATTACTCCATGGATAAAACTTTTGTCATGTACAACCAGTGTAGACCAAGACCAGCAGTCTGATCAGGACCTACTCTATTTGTTTCTTGGACAAAAATAAAACTACTTATTCTGTAGGCCAACAGTGTAGATCCTGATCAGATTGCATTGATGTGCAGGCTAATCTGGATCTACACTGGTCACATGTGATAAAAAACATATGATTGTAAACAGTAATGGATAAAGCAAAATGTGAATTTTTTCTGCATTTGAGAACAAAGCTGTTACTATGTTTCAATATATTGGGCTTTGTTGGTGAATGCTTAATGTATTGCGTTTTTTTGTATTGTATTGCATTTTGTTGTATTTGTATGGTACTGTAAAAAATTGTATTGTACTGTACTGGAAAACCTTGAATTGTCTCTTCCCAAATTCTCTTTGGAAATTATCAATAATCTGTATTGTATATATCTGTGTCAATGATAAATTGCTCATTGATTGGTTCGTACTAACATTAACAAAAATGCTCATTGATTGGTTGGTACAAACATTAACAAAAATGCTCATTCATTGGATGATACAAACATTAACAAAAATGCTCATTGATTGGTTGGTACAAAACATTAACAAGAATGCTCATTTATTGGTTGGTACTAACATTAACAAAAATGCAGGTCACTTTATCCTAACATATACAAACCAGCCATAATGCTATAACCCTAAATCTTGAGTGCCATGGAGGGAAAGCCATTAATACTTAGTTTAAAGTCTTTGATCTGAAACGGTCGCGGCCTTCTTAACTGGAAGCGGACACTCTAACAAATGAGCTAACCAGGTGGATATGAGGATCTCAAGACTTAACATTGACATCCATGTTTTTTATAATTAAAGCTAGCCAGTCAAAGCATAGTTTTAATGATTCTGAAAGTGCTTGTGGTTTGTATATAAAGCAGAGTCCTATGATAATTAGCATTGATTCCCATACTGACAATGACCAGAAGTAAACATGTGACTGCCTTATACCTGCTGTAACATGTTATTTGAGTGGTTGGTATATGAATAGCGATATAGGAATTCCCATCATGCAAAATTTGCTAGCAATAATGTACCCCTGCACCGCTTATTGACATAGTTGATGACGTTATTCATTCATCAAAATCGATAATTGGGTTATTCACAAAGCATGTACCATTTACAAGGATGACCAGATTACCAGAGAACAATTGACATATAGGGTGGCTACGCTGGATATTTCCAGAGTTGTAGGTATATAAAGTGCTCTTATGGTGCCGGACAGATCCAGCACTCAAGGGAACTAAAAGGTTAATACATCTGAGGTGATAAGTATACCATATCATACCTGATGAAGACGGTGTTTTACAAATGTAGCTTGTAGATGTAGTAATCACCAAAGCACATGGTTCCCCACAAACTGTCACACTTGCAGAGGAAGTAAACCCGGTACCAGTCAATGTCAACTTCTGACCTCCAGCAGTGCCACCTACAAGGATATAAAATATTTACTCACACATTAAATTAAACATCAAGTTATCATCTTAAGACATTGAGATAGACATTCTAGATTCAACATTTACAAAACTGTATCATATTTACTTTTGATAAAAAGTATAAGGTCTGTTCTTTAGACAGAAGTGAGTTTAGAGTGCCACACTAAATGATTTTTTATTAAAGAGCTGCAGGCAAAATTACTTTTCTTGTGTTTGATATTATAGGTAATTAACATGTATATAGAGGATCTCACATGAGTGGTCATGGTATATTGAAAATATAAAACTCGTCAGAATCTGTACAAAACTCAGCTGAGTTTTTTGTACAGATTCTAACGAATTTCTGGCGAGTTTTATATTTTCAATATACCATGACCACTCATGTAAGATTCTATTTATCACATCACTTTAGAAATATGTGTTTTAAGCAGAAATACCATTATCTGAACTATTAGAACTTTAATGCTTTGATGTAAATAGATTGTAATTTGGTTAATGAACAAGAAAAAATAGTTCACTGACAGTTTCATATATTTCATTTGAAACAAACTTATTCTTAGAAATAAGTGGCCATTTAACTGATTTGATAACCTACACAAGGATCAATGTTGGTTATTTGAGGAATATACTTCAAATTTAATAAACTGTAGGAACTAGTCATGCCTTATTATGTCACTGTATATATGTCATTGTCTATCAATGTATGTCACACACATAAATACATCAGGTCATGATATATATAGAGTGATGTAATTCAAAAAAAAATATAAGGCTTGTTATAACTCCCAGTTTATAAGTTATGTGATATATTTGAGCCATTTTTAAACAAATTTATATTATGTAAAACCCCTGTGGGACGGGGGGAGGA
>JAULCC010499155.1:0-10858 GCA_032358795.1 Nuttallia obscurata | reverse complement strand
TACGCATCCATAACGTCAATGTGTTGCAGTGGCCTGCAAGATCACCGGATCTCTCTCCCATTGAGCACTTATGGGACTACTTAGGTCGTCAGGTGAGAGAGCGCCATGACGTCAACAACTTCCATGATCTTCAACGTGCCCTGCAAGCTGAAGTGGTCAGGATCCCGTTGCAGGTCATTAGAAAACTTATTTGCAGCATGAGACGTCGTTGCTGGCAGTCTTGGTTGCGTATGGTGGGCACACTAGGTATTGAGCCGTGTCCGAATTTTTACGCCTGACCCCCAGCTTCATTCCAGGTATGCAGGAGGCTAAACACCACAAAGGTATTGAATAACATTGATGCGAGTCATTTGTGCTAAGAATCAAGTATCTGAAAATGTATTTCATTTGATGATTTCGTACCTACCCTTTCCCTAGGAGTCAATCCTTTCTGAACTTGCTAAACTGTTTCCATCATTATACAAATATAAGAGTCATTGCTTCCTTTTGTTCTTGCTATATCTAATCTAAATCCATATATGAATATAAAAAGCTGAAAAGCTAATTGAATTGTCCACAGAATCGCACGTCTTTGGGTAAGTTAAGGCAAACCGCCCACGCGCATGTACATCCAGCGCAGAAATATTTACCCGAACATCACCTTGAATATATTAAGTACGAGTATTAGTGATGCCTGCTACTTGGTATGAAATACTCTAAGAATTCGGTGCCAGATCTTACTCCAGACTTATTTAGTGCTACACTTTGATACCGAAGCAACTCTACGTTTTGCAATTCATCTAAAACTGAGCATACCATTGAAATTACAAATAGATTTCAATTAGGGTTAATAAAATTTAAAATCGGAAATGCATCTTGCTGGATTCGATTTAATCAGATGGTTATCTAATTTTATTGCTAAATTTAAAATCGTATTAACCAAATTGATACATTATTGGCAGTTTTATTGACAGTGGCTTTTATATCTCGCACCGATGGAATTGAAAGGCAGCTATAAATATCGTCAGCACAACTCCGTAAGTAACCCTTTTTAGCACACATATGATGTGACAATATTTCATCAACGTATCAAAAGTGATTTACATACTGCCAATGGAATTAGATATGTTGATTATTAAGATCAAACCTCCGCAATACTCTTTCACTATTTTGTTTGAATTACATAGCTACGTTAAATAATTGCAATACCCTGCCTTTTGATGCTGATGATTTTTTCGAAAGATTAACATCCCTCCTGAATTCTGAAAGCAGCAACTTGCTTGCAAATTAGGTTTTGTACCGCCCTGTAGATGATTACGAGCCGGTTGAGCTTTCACGAGCTTTGCTTTTTTCTTTCGTACTATGCCGTTAAAGCCTTTAGATAGCATTATAAATCTTCTGTCTATGATAATTAAATATGAACGGATTGAACATTAACCGAAGTTACAAAAATATCACCCAACTTTATCCTATATACGATGTTATTCTTCAAATATTGATAAAAAAACAACTAATGATACGAAACTTAATACATATATAACTACTTAAAAAGTGATCGCTGTATAGAATATACGTATCTTATGGATTTTTATTTTTTTATTTTGTGTTGTAATTATATATACAGTTATTTTGCAATCGCAGCAATAAAGTATCTGTGTTTCATGTGTGTCTGGTTTTACACACAAAAAAATGATAACAAAGTTTTCATACCAAAGGCAATCCATAAAGAATTGTTATATTAACAGATACTTGCGAAGATGCGAACTTAATTTGATATCAAGGGAATTCCATTGTCACCTTTTTTATCGTAACAATTTATCAAAGCAACTTTTGGTTATATCTCTTAAGCACTCTGTGTTACAATAAAAGGAGCTTGTTGCCAGTATGTATTATAGATAATCATGACGATTACGTGTCTTTCACTGTGATATACTTGTTTGCATCAATCTTACTAGTATGAAATGAAGTTGATTATATTCCTTTAATCGTTATATATACCAGGCGGGATTAGAATTGATTACAAATTTGATTGTATCTTTTGTCATTACAACATCTCGTTAGGTCACTAAGCGAACATAAAACTCAAAGTTTGATCGCAATATATATTTAATGCGTCTTGAGGTACACCTGATAATTTGACATATGTGACGATATCAATTGAAATCCAATAGTATCTATATTAGAACAGTCAATTTAGAAAATGTTTACATAGTAAAGTCTCCAGAGAAAGTGTTGTCAATGTTTTATATTTCTGACAAAGATTATGATATGTCTTATGATAACTGTTTTTTAAATGAAACGAGCTAAATATCACTTTGTATAAATATATCAAACAGATGCAATTGCTTACCAATATGTCATACTTATCCTCCTTTTATCTGTATAGAAGTGGGCTTTCGTTTAGTTTAATATTTATATCAATCTCATTAAAATCAGATCTATACAATTTTCGGTAAGATCTGACGTTGAACTATTGGTAGACGCCTTCAGGTGATTTTCCGATCAACCAATCAAATCATTAGTCACATTATTCTGAAAGTGAAACTCAATCGGATAATTCGCGTGTGTTCCGATTAAAGACATACATGTGCAACCAAGCTCGACTTACCAAGTATCGCCAACAGTTCAGGATAAGCGTAACAGTCGGGCCCTAAACTAGGATTGAGAAAAGCGAAATAGCGGCCCGTCCCTAAAGGAACAAAATTCCAACAATAGTTATTTATCTGTTTGTGTTGTTTAAATCTGTTTATTATTTTCCTTTAAAATGTCATAGGCAAACATCGTTGACCCAGATCAGGGGTAGTAAAATATGCAGCAAGTTTAATTGACAATAGAATATTTTATCTAAACAGAACAAATTATATAGAGTAGCAATGAAATGAAATTCTGTACGTTTTAGGCCTCTAATATTATTTTAACAGAACACAATTTCAACTGCAAACAGGCATCACTCCCATTAATGGAACATGTATTGAACTTTGTCTAGGTTTGGAAACAACTGCCTGCATTTTGCTATCACACAGTCTAAGTCTAGGAGCCGGACAGACCCAAAATACATGCCCAGCAGAATATTACTGGCTGACTCTTTCGCTCAGCAAATACTTAGTACCACTAACAAATCCTTTGATGCATACAAACACACGGACAATTAATTACATGCCATGGACACGTATCCTGTTGAGTCTTTTAATAACACTGTGAATATATTTCATGATAAACGTATTGGGTCATATGATAATATACATTTCATTTTAAAAACAAATTTAGCAGTTTGTCATTTGAATACAAACGTAAAATCTAAGGAGACAGAAAGGTTACCTACATTTATGCGGACGAGATTTTATTCGCTGCATAAGCCAGGATATTTCTGCATGTTTATGGAGACCAATCTAGCCTGTGATCAAACTTTTATCATGAAACAGGTTTACCATGATCATCAGTTTAGTATACGACATAAGTTCGTAATATTGAAGTGATACAGTTGTATTGTGTGTAAACTGTCAACTGCAATTTATAAGTTTTAACCTTAGCTAATGTCCCGAGTTTTATCTCTAATACTTTATTGAAGTATTTATAATTTACAGCTTAGATGTTATTTTGAATGCAGTAAACTACCTTATTTTATCGGATTTTGATTATTTTATTATGTCAGGGCTTGCCATGAGAGGATTAGACGGCTTTGCCAGTTCATGCACGTGACTATCATGATTAACAGTTACTTTCATGTCTAGTGAGGAAAATGGGCTAACTGAATGTCTTTAAGCTGACGAATGCGGTTTGTAAGGACTGTTTTCATAGGTTTACCAAGCATTTTGATTGCCTTGCCAAAACTATCTAGATATATCGAAAAGGGAAAATCGGAGGTCATTAAAGGTGACCTTCTATCGTTTAATGTCAAGTCTTACCGGTAATGATACCGCAAATCTGGTTTTAATGAGATTGTATTTATACTATCGATGCAAGAAAAATACTCATATCAGACAGCTCCTAAAGTTTTGAGTGATATTGAATTGTCTTATAAAAAGATCAAAATCCATGTACTATTCCCTCTGGTTAACATACAACTGACACAGCGAATACTGCCCCGAGATATAAACTCTTCACAGAGACAGTAAATCCATTTATCTGACGTAAACACAAACAAACACTGCCATGTTTTCCCTTGACATAACAAAAAGCGATTTTAAATTTTAAAATAACTCTAAATACTTCTTAAAAACTAATTTTACATTCAGACTTTCTTTAAAGAAAACAATATAAACAGTGATGCAACCAGAATGGAAATTGATTTGAAAAATGAATCAATTCTGGCATTTAAAGATTGTTTTTATCACATAACAAACTCACTCTTTTTGCATTTTAGTTTGCCGTTGCGTGCCTTAAAGTGAACATATATTTTACTAGAGATGCTACTAATTGTGTATGTGAAAGTAGGTCATTTATACGCAATCATCATGTTTCACTAGTAGGACATACATGTACTTTTAACGTTATAACCATTGTTAAATATTTATATATTAGAAAGTTTTATACGGGTAGGCAATTCATTTTTGGAGATATTAGATCTGTGGTGAAATCATCTTATGACAATTTATCCTCTCATTGCGTACTACTTGGTCTTTATTTTATATCACATATTCCGAATAAATTTGGCAGACGGCCAGCTATGTCCAAGATTGTTGAAAACATTGTGCTCAAGTTATCAAAAGTCAGGTTACAAAAAATATTGTGCAATATGTTTTATGCTTGTATGACAGTTTGCAGCTTCCGAAAAATGTGAACTGTCTCTTAAGAATGATTTTTGTTTAATACAAATGGTTTCAAGCGGTTATTGCACATTATGATAAGATGTCAGCACAGTCATTTAATTCTTTCTATTTGATCGAGGGCTTTCTCATGTACGTTTTGTTATTGTGAAATAATCTCTTAAGAACGAAAAAACAAACAAAATGGTACCATACAAACCGACAGCAATGTGTGATAAGCAGTCATATACGACTAACGGTATAATGCCTGCGTCACACTGACCCCAAATTGACACCAAATGGAAACACGATAAAGTAGATATTGGCTCTGAACGCGAACGCATTGTGCCATTTTTTAAAGTATCATACACCATCATATTGTCGCTGCTGTGTTTTCTCAGGCTCCGGCAGCAAATTCGTGAGAGGTGGCTCTAGGTAAATCTTTTACATACAAAGCCGGACAACTTTGCACTAATTCAGTTTCGTGTTAAGTTCCTTTGTTTACTCTGCCCTCGGTAAGGCCATTGGAGGGCATCTTGTTAGGTTGTATCATGTTTGTCTTTTCATCATGTGACCATCGGTTACATCGGGTATTGTTTGACCTACGAAAACAATACGAATAAAACGATACCCAGTTGTCTAACAAAGGCAACATGAATACGTGAACCCTTCGTTATGCCGTAGTATAGACATTGTATTATAAGTAAGACTACATCGAGATGAAACCACGAAAAGACGAAGGAACCCGACATTACAAGCCTGTGATTGCATTTTAAATTGGATGTAAGCTGAATAAGATTTGTCAGAGTTGAAATGTACTGTTCACTCTCCGACCAGCAAAGGCATTTCCCAATGTCAAAGATTCTAATACACCAGTAGGTCACGTGATGTCTTTAGAATCTAGATCGAACATATCACACTCTCAATAGGGCGCCGTAAAACCGTCACGTGACCTTCTTTTTGCCTTCGGATAAGCTTCATAATAAAAAAGCATATCTTCATGTTGCCTTCGTGTGCAGTTCGGGTTCATCGTGTGATCTTCTGTATGCATCGTAGTTGCTTCGACTAGAGATTAACTTTTTACCAAACTCGGGGCGATTTTTACGCAAATTTCAAAACTCTATAATCCAACCAATGCATGCCGACTACTCTGCCTTTTAGATGTAAAACCTGAAATGGAACAATTGTCAGATATTTGCAATACATATATCAAAAAGGAACAAACACATTCATCTGTTTGTGTGCTGGCATCACTAGTTTACATTCATCGTAGATGTGGATATCCAAATGTACTGTCATGATCAAAGTAGGTGTCAAATGTTACAGCTATATAGATAGTGTGCTGATGTGTCGGCATTTAACCGGTCTCTTTGCGTTGCTGATTATAGTCTCTTGTTTTACAGGCTGTCCGAGTTGCTGTTTGTTGCTGGTCTCCCAGATGTGTAATGACAAATATTGAAGACATCATCGTTCGGCGTCTTGGTGGTTAAAAAGAGCAGGAACGGAGCCAGTTTCTTGATGCGTCTTACAACATGATAGTGCAGTGAAACCATTTCATACTTTTGCATTGTGAACAGTGTGCATCCCACATGCTATTTTACCGATGGTTACATGACATTCGGCTCATTGAAACGTCCTATCATGTCAATAAAATTAATTGAGTTCTTTTATGAAGTAAAGCATTTTGATAGAATTTTGCTGAGATATTTAAATGCAACCACGTTTATATGATACTTATGGGGTATGATAAATATGATTGTAAGAAAAATCACGGTTTACACGTTGTGCACGAAACTAAGTCATGGGCAGCGGATATCTTTTATGAACTAGATGGCATGTTGTTGAAAAGCGGTGAAAAGCGGTCAGTAGGTTTGTATACTTAGAACAAAGTAACGATACAAGTAACTGAAAATAACATGTCCAACATGTCGGTACATTTACATGGATTACGTTTATATCTCACCTGATATAGTTTCGTCAGAAATACACGTCTATATACACTCGTATGATTCAAAGGCGACTGAGCTTTATATTCGAACTGAAAACATTTCTGACATTGCATATTAACAAAAATGAATTCGCTTATAATGAATAAATTTGTATATTAAATACTTTTTTGGAATGCTGATGTATGGAATAATGTTTAAATAGATGCCCGTTCCGTATGATTAAATCTAATTTATTGTTTTAATCATTCCGTTACCTGCACACTTGTGTATGAAATTATAGTACCTTTCAATATCATTAATCTGTATCCAGTACTGAAAATAAAATGTTTGGCATGTTTAGTTATTCCTATGTCAGGTGTTTCATATATCCTAATTTACAGAAAAAGTTTTGTACTGCAAAGCTATGGAGTATTAATAAAAATACAGTTTTACTAATACCATTATCTGCACGACATTTTCGAAATTAACGCTGAAATGCAAGATAAGCTAAATCAACTGCAGCATACGTGCATCTAAATCGCTGAAATAATACAGTGTCATGTCGCACTATTTCTAACTGTATATAATTTGCAAGCCAAAATAGCCTAAACATTTTTTTATAGATATGTCAATGCTAGTTAGCGAATCCGCAATGGAAATGATTAACCTGCAGGACAAAAACGAGTAAATCGTAGCATTTTTGCACTGACATACAGAATGAACGTTTACAATCGTGTGGAAAGTACGTAAGATTTACTGCCATAATCTGTGTTCTTCTAAATGTCTCAGAAAGATCTTAAACAATTAAATGCTAATAAAAGGATACGTTAGAACAGATATTGCCTACTTTGCCATAGAAACGGTAATGTTTGACCATTGCAGTTCATTTTAATTATTTTTCTGATGAAACAGAAAGTGGACGGGTTTTATTAAATGCATGCTTACTTTCCATTTAACGAAATTATACACTGATCTACTCTATAAAAGGCTTCATAAGAAGTTGCACTACGCACTTTAAATGCACCAAGCTAAACTTGTCATTAGAAAATGGAATTAAAACTCCTTTACACATTATAATTGCTGGTCATTATTTTATCTCATTTTACCAATCTATTTGTTTTAATTACAACGTAAGTAATATCTTCTCCTAATCAATGTTGATTTAAACGTTTTATATACAACACATTATTACCACATTTAAGTGATAATCGCGATTGTGCTTACAAAACAAATACTTGTTTTCATAAAATTACATACCAACATGAAGAGCCTAATGCCTAGTTTTCTATGTTTTTCTCACTACAATACTTATACTGAATTTAGAAGCAGAAACATTTTATTAACCCGAGTAACGCTGTAATGTACATATTAGCTATGTGCAGTCGTACATTAACAAACTCGCTTCTCCAAAAACATCAAAAGAAAATCATATCATTTGATGCACAAGACAACATTTCTATCTCCAAACAAATAAAAGCTATTAATAAACGGATGGTGAATAGCATCGTTTAGAGGAATCAGTCGATCATAACCATATTAATATCAGAAAATTGTTCATTTGGTAATGATGTCCAACATTATAGTATCTTATAACTCAAAGGAATGGTGAATAAGTATGCCACAGTCTCTATCAAATCACACTGATTTTAATATAATTTTCAAGATTTGATTTTAAACTTGTACAATGAATACATCGTAAACAAAAATAATAAAATTTAATGAATTATAACGTGGTATCCATTACACTATAGCATTATATTAGACTGATTTACATTTACACATGTATCAACAATCGTCGAGTACATGAAATACTTTGTTTACTTATTATCGTTCGTTTTGATATTAACCTAGCGTTCATTGACTAAAATAACAATTTCTCTTTTAAGTGATTTTTATAGAACTTTAAATATTTATCAGCTCCTTTCTGTATTCAGTAAAGAGTTGAATTTATAGACTAGGGCGAGAATAATAGGCAGGTTTAGTATAAATTTCTTAAACTAACATCATCTGGTCAAAACATAGTGTGAATTAAATGATTATCATCCCTAAACCTTGAGTATCACACAATTCACAGTATAACTCGTTCCTTCCAATTTTGCTTTCTTCCACATCTACATATTTCTGTTTTCAAAGGATTAGATGCTTGGCTTCACTTTGATAATAAACTCCTTCGGTTCCTAGGGATACTATCAAGGTTTCATTCAATGCAAAAAGCAGTTACAACCGCAACAACAGAATTTGTTCGAATTTACTTCTCGTATTCAATTAAATAGGTTTATACTTGATAAAATGTCGGGCCTCTCCAAAAGTCTCAACCATTTAGAAAATATTATCAATGGTCTAGCAGATCTGTGCTTAGGGGTGAAGGCGGCTTTCGGTTTCTTTCTTCGATTGGTTGCTTCTGCCTATTTTCACACCTTTGCAGACAGTCGTATAAAATTAAAATAACAAAATTATACACACCGTAGAATCAACAAATTGCATTCAATCTTGAACGGCATGCACCAATGCCATACGAAACAAACGAGTTATTGCGGATTTGATCTATTGAATATACATAAAACATGCGCAGTATGATCTATATTCTTGAAAGATTAAAGGAGAAAAGAAAGCAACTATTTGATGCTCGCTTTGACTTAACCTTGGCTTAATATTCTTCGACTTGTCCACTAAATACCAATTTCAGAGAACTCGATTATATATTTACTGTTCTAAACCAGTTGCCATTTTCTGGCATTTCCCGGTAATAGTCCAGTCAGCCTAGCAAAAGAAAAGTGCCCAACCGTAGAACTAATTGCAAAATAATTGATATCTATCAAATGTGTTGAACTAGGATCTAGTTCTTATTATGCTAAAAATGGCGTGATATATGCTGATGGGAAATGTTTTTACAGGTTTGAAAATGGCGAGTACATTTGCTATTTTGGGCACATCATTCGGTCATAATGATATGAAAATACAAGACGAAGAAGACATTCCATAAAAAATTTATTTCAATAATTTAACTCTCGTATTTATTTCAAAACTAAATTACCTTAATAAATATGATAGTATGCTGTCAACGATACTGTTGACAACCATATTTCGGGCTGCAATTACTCCACGCACTTTACCCCACTGCACTTTATAAGTAATTTGCTTTGTTCTGAAATAACCCTATTAAAATAAGCATAACATATAATATTGGCTAAAACAGGCCTATAAAGATTTTTTTAATGCAATTTATGGACCTCCTGGCGAAAATGGCATGCAGCCATTTCAAACAGCGTTGAACAAGACCAACAGTCTATGTAATTTATGCATTCTAAGCAATAAATACGGGAAATCAAAAATAAAATTGGTATGCTTTGGGCTGAGCATCACAATTTGCATTGAATCAACAACTAATTCAAATAAGTTTTGCAATATTTTTATAGTTGTAGACACGCTATTTTTTCTCTCGTCTTAAGCGTTAGTCTCTGATTACCTATAAACACAGTCTTTAGTAACATCAGCCGCCGACCCAGCTTATAAACTTAGTACTCTAGCCTTCACAATAAGTTTCTTACAATATTATTTGCATTCCATCTCCTTAGATGTTAACCCTTTTCTCGATAGAAGCGCCTTTGTAACTGGTGGCTTTTGAAAACATTGTAGGAAATGGAGTATTGGCCCGTGACGAGGAAATGCTTGATTTTCTAAACAGATTTCATCATAATAAATTCAATTGAAAAATGCCATTTTTCTTTTACATATTTTTAATCTGATAGTTTCTATTATGGATATGTCTTAATATAGTTTGCGACGAAAAGGTTTAAATGTGTAATGATAGCGTTCCGTCGCCATTCGTATTAAGATAATACATCAAAGAATGGCATGGTATAAACACAATCATATACAAGTTTTTCACCACTTGTTTACAATACTATAAACCATTTGCAGTTAACATTCCGGTGACAATACAATGGGTATATACTGAGTACCCCTGGTACACAGGTCATTAATTGTGTACAATGGCAGGGACATTTAATCATCATAGTATATTCACACATGTTAACACTATGAATTAGCCTAGATCTATATGATGTACGAGAAACACCAATGAAATAAGATTATTGCAAATTTAAAAAAACGTAACATGTTCATTTTATTTGTTTATTTGGGATTTAACGTCGCTTTAACAGTATTTCAGTCATATCGCGACGTCCAGCTCATTACAGGTGGAGG
>JAULCC010498933.1:0-10860 GCA_032358795.1 Nuttallia obscurata | reverse complement strand
AAGTGAAAACTCATCAGATATCCTCTATATACTACACAACAGTACGAAATGTACTTTCAAGATCAACATGAGCTATAAACGTGACACATGTGCATTGTATATATCTTGTCGCAAACCCTCGAGTACTCCGGGAAACGATGTAAAATAATATTTTTATTTCAAATTGACATCAGAATTGAAATACACACCATGACTAATAAAACCATCTTCGCTTCCAATTAGCTAAATAGGAATAAAACGCGTCTATAAGCATGAATTAACTTAATATATAATCAGTGAATATTGGTCGTTACAAACCAATAATGTTTAATATTATTTTATTTTATTAATCTTTGATAAGTGTACAAAAATGTACCACGCAACCTCTCGCTGAAGTAGGAAATATGGAGAACAAACATTTCTATCTATAATGTAAACAATTGGCATTTTGTCCTGACACGACTTCTACCATGCTCAAGCCTTTTTCGTACATCTAACATTTACTCTTAGTCTGCTGATTAAAAAGTCGTCTGCTTACACTGTCGTCTGCCTGGATTTTAAAATTTACCAGAATCGCCCAATATTTGGATATTTCGAGTTATTCGGCGTCTAATCTGGATCAAAGCTGTTTGCAAATTCTGTCACGGTCGCCCTTAGCAGACTAAAGGTTAAATAGTAAAATCTAGACTCAACATTTCATCAAAACATCTTGCGAAAATAGTCTAAGCAGGTACAGTAAGGTAGACAATGAAATATATTCTCCATTTATTCAATGTACCTCTTTGTTTTGAACGAGACATTTGCTTACTGACTGACCTGGTTTTCAAACACACACCACGGTTGCCTTGTTAAGAGGATATATACATATTCACATTTCCCTGTTACTGGATTACAAAATCAGATCACATCTTTAGAACTTGAAGGGATGGTTCACTGACCATTATATCTAGCTTATTTGAAGATATATTTTCGTAAACTTTCTTAAATCTTTAAGGAATTTAACATCGCTTTCATAGTATTTCAGTCATATCGCAACTTCCAGCTCATTAGACAGAGTGCACCCGGGTAGAACCACCGACTTTATCTTTATCTAAGTACAGATAAGTGAACTTTCGAATTCATTTATTCATTTCAAAGGAAATATTGTCATTGTTATATGAAACAGTTTAGCTCCTTCTAAGTAGTTTGCTAACGAGGTCCTTAAAGCATTTTGCAGAATATTCTTTGCTGGTTATTAATAGCTACAACTTCACGTTGCTTTGTATCCTACTCAAGCAAAAGCTAAAAATATTTTACCTTAATAGATTTGACATAATTATTGTGACTACTTTCTATTATTCTTAGTTTATCTAACAAGTTTCGAGGGTTCTAATTGTAGGACAATAAATGACATTAGTGCAGAAAGCGCAAGCAAGTCTCATCAAGTGATTCGTTGCTTAAGTGAGATAAAAATAGTTTGACACTTTTAACACTAACAAGCAAAGAGATGTTTTGCGTAACCATGGTAAATGATATGACAGTGGTTTTGTTGCAAGTCTTGATGAATAGCACTTTTGAGACTTAAGGCTCTAAGCAATGTTTAACAGTTTTTCCTTTCATCAAAAATAAATTTCAACACTTCCGTGTACACTCTAGAGTATGCATAGACAGTTTTATGATAAACATTCTAAGAAAACCAAAGTTGCATATTTTTTTAACATCCTTTTTTTCTGTCGCCTTTTTGTCTAAAGGGGCCGTCACACCATAAATTTCAAGTCAGCGTTCAATGACGTTTGCGGAAATGTTGGTAATAGTCCATGGTCGCTGGTATAGCGCCAGAAGAGCGTCGCGTGAACGCTGGTGAACGCTGGTAATCGTCGATGATCTTCGGTGATCGGCGGAGAAAGCTGGTCCGACAAACAAATTTTGAACATGCACAAAAGTTCTCATGGAGATCAGCAGTCTTCGCCGTGTTATCGTAAACGCGGGGAACACTGAAGAACAATCGTGGAACGTTTTTCTAACGTTCGCCTAACGTTCACGCATTCGGCTATCGTTAGTCATCGTTACCATATCTTCACTTGGTTGTTATTAATCGTTTGCCTTGCAGTTGTTTTTCGTCTTGGCGGCATTATGTTGACTGTGCAATCTTAGAGTAACAACTGAACCCACTATGATTATCCAGCTTTTGATACCCGTTTGACCATAAAACCCTCACGCCAGCAAAACGCTATTATGTCATTGTTCACACGCGCTCGTCTGATGTTGACTTATCGTTCGTCGCATGCTAGTGACACGTAAGCACACGCTAATAGTTTTCAGGGGTGTCTTACTTGGTCGCTGTTACATTTTCTCATGCACTATTCACACGCTAGGCATGCGTTAGTCACACGTTAGTAACACGCCAGGTGTGTCCACCTCGACCTAGAACGCTCGAAAATTGAACTATTAGAACGTTCAGAGAACTTTGACCAGAACGTATTGGTGTGACGGCCTCTTAAAATCTAATTTTAAATGTCAGTCAGAAAAATATTTATGTAGTTAAAACCTCTGACATGCTTTTTTTAAGATATTTTTTTGTTATATTAGAATCATAAACGAAATAGCTACTTACGCCATTCGGTATGAACAATAAAATAGTGTATGATATATGTAAATGTAACATGTAATATTAAAGAATATTTACGAGTTTGTCTTTTCGTTTGATTTATTAAAAACGTATTTCTAATACAACCCACTATGCATCGTTATATTGACCCATGTACAAAATGAATAGAACAGCAATGTGATAGGCAGTATATGTTTTTTTCTGTTAAACAACGTCACAAGATGTCCGAAAAGAGCAGGTCAAGGGGCTCGCTTCTCATTTAGCTGGTTCAGGTACAATCCCTGGACGTGAATGTATTCCAATGGATACGTCAGTGGTTGCTCGTCCGAACATATAAGTTTTATCCGGTTATTAGAGCTTCATTAAGAAACAAATATAATTTTATGTTTACTAACGACAGTGATTAAATTCAAATAAGTAAAGGAATGTATTTTGCAATCGTTGTAAAAGATTTAAAAGTCAAACTGTTGTTTCACTAACTAATTCCTACTACAAATGGGAACTGTATCTGAAAATAAAGAGCTAACTCTGTGTTATTGATTTAAAACAACCGAGCAATCAAATGAAATGCTTTGCAATGTTGTTTTTCGTCCTTGAAGAAAATAAAATTAAGTCAATATATGGCTAAGGAAAAGAACGTTACTGAAAATGTCTCATTTTCTCAGTGTCTCAGTCTCATTGGCGTGACTGAGACGCCCACATGTCGACCTCAAACATAAACCACTATTGAAACTTTAAACCAATTATCTGTTTTATCATAGAGTTTAAAAGCAGCATTACTTCAACGCGTCCAAATGCTCGGTTAAGTATGATCTTTAAAGCCTAATATTGTCAATTGCGTGTTTCTGGTTTCCGGACAAAATAAAAAAAACAACATCTTGATTGCTGCGATTACACTATTTACGTAAGAGACAGAATTACACACAAAAAAATCATGAAACCAGACAATTTTAATCTTCTCAGTTTCAAATATATTTGGCTACTTTTACGGAAGGTAACATTTTGTTTCATAATTAACGAGTGTTTAAATATAGTATTATACCCGCCATTGTGCAAGTTCTGTCTTAACTATAAGTAGTTGTTAATCGCTTTAACATTAGAATATTTCTCCATTTCAAAGAATTCTGCACAAAAGTGTCTGGCAGTACGTCACACATACATACTTGTGTCTGATCATATTATTTGGAATTCAATGCTATTATCATTAAACGTAATTATCTGCTATTTCTAAGGGTGTATTTAACCCCTTCACTGCCTTATCCCGAGTTTTATCATACGCAAACAGCTTTGATCGGGATTAGACGCCGAGTAAGTGTTTGACACTCAGCCAATTGTTTTGCAAAAATTTAGTGAATCTGTGAAGTTAAAAAATGAAGCAGACGAAATTTTGCGCATGTGCAGTATTGCTTCCGGCAGTGAAGGGGTTAAAACCTTTGTCAATATAAAACTTTAGGAAGCATTACACGTTTGCATCATAACGTCAAGTGAGGAGTACAATTAATGTGAACTTGTCAACTGTATTTTTGATACAGCATTTTGTCATTTGCAACTACTTTAGTCCTCATTTAGACGTGTAAACCTACAACATTTTAGTTGAAGACACCACGTAAACAGATACGTCATCAAATGTATCAGTACGAGTACTCTAATCACTGTGCTTCAGATAAATTGGGATTTGAAGTTTAAACCATTTTGTATCATTCATTTTGATCGTAGATATACATGTTTACATGTAGATATATGGTCATTTTTGGGCCTAAAAATACTTCAAGTTGGCATGCATGCTGCTATACACTTGAGCTGTGAAGAAAATTGAAGAAATCTAGGCCGACGCTTTCAGAGAAGCCATTTTAACTCTTACAGTTTACAAAGTCGAGCTATGGTTTTACTTTGTTGGCAATGTTTGATTATTTTCTGAACACAGTGGAAAGTGTGCACTTTATCTAAACTCTAGTTCAAACGGGATCAACAGTTGGCTTTTAATGGCCGTTGGTTTAAACAATAATGTTATTCACAACGAATGGGATTGGACAATGACATAAAAATACAGACAAAAACATTGTTATAATTATACCATCATCATTGTGTTGTTTTGTTGTAGAAAGTACCACTGTACATATTTGGTATATTTGTAAGAATGAAGTGACAACGTCTAATTCTAACAATAAAGAGAGAGAAAAAAGTGTTTAGAACAAAATAAAGGAACTTAAAATTGCGTATATAGATGAAAGAAGGAAAAACATTATTTCCAGCACTATGTATGTATTCTGAAAATTGTGATTTAAATATTATCAGCAATTTTAATTCTCTTGATGTCCTTTAGGAACTTATGTACTGCTTACAGAACTTCACAGTTGACATCATGGGGTAAATTTTCAATGGCATTTAGAATTAAATCAATATCAACATGTGGTGAATTGCTATTATGTCTACAAAGGTTGTTAGTCAACTTGTTTCTTTGTAGTAAATGAAATAAGTGAAACTTTTCTTATTGGGCAAGTCGAATCATCAGATAAAAAATGGTAAAATAAGCAAAATTGGCAATCGACTATATGTCCATATGTTGCGCCAAGGTTGATGTAGACCGTTGATAGTATCATTGAGACTCTGCGTGTACTGCTTAAGGCTTTAAAAAGTAATTTTAGAAATCTGTAATCGTCTCTTCATCTACTGATAGCATTGTATGAAATTACAAAATAGGTTAGCAGGCGTCACCTTTAATATTCAAATCTCTACTCGTACTGGTAATATACTAATATCAAAACTTTATTTGATTATTAGTTGACCTAATGCTTTAGATTCCTCTTTCACATTTGAAGGTGATAAAATCTAATCGTTTGTCATTTTCTATACCTAATGCAGATAGTGATTACAAAATGTAATATAAGAAGTGACCATATTTGTAAAATCTAATCAGGGACTGCACATAAACTTTTACGAGCAACATGAGCTTGAAGGTCGTATACTTTGTACTGTATTGATGTAAGAACATTACCAGTTCATATGTACCATATATGCATGGTGTCTGTTCGTTAAAAGATTCGTTCCTCTTCGAAAATCTAGTTTTACCTTAAAGAGTTACATTCCATTTGAACATAACAGTTATTCCAGCTGTAAAAACCAAGGTCTCTTTAGTAGAAAACAATGCGTTTGAAAATATCGCAAAAGGGAAAGCGGAAAGCAGAAAAGTCTCAATTTGAAGATATCGATAAGCACATGCGCTAGTTCGATTATTTGAACGTACTTATTTGGGGTAACACAATTAAATAAGTAGGAGAGAAAGTTTCATAATAAAACCGATCAAAAAACCATCTAATCTAAATAAAAAGCAAGTGGCCGGCCGTGGTTTCGTTCTCCGTGTACAAGAGCGAGAGATTTTTACAGAAGAGTTATTTGTTAGTCCGAGTATTCAGAAGTATTAGCATAATACTGTCTCTTAATTTTCTCCCGGATGAATAGGAAATTTGTGTAATTTTAAAGTTTTAAAAACAAAAAACACAGTTTGTCGAAGCCTTTCCCTGTTCACGGCGCTTTGATATATATGTATATCTTTATTTGTTCAACAGCTACTGCACGTTATGACACACGCTTATGTTAACACCTTTATTAGTATGTTTTAAGATCCAAAAATGTAGACGTTCCATATAAGAGTCACGACAAGTATGTGTGTGTGTTGCGCTAAAAGCGTTTCCTGTTTCTGAATCAGCTATTAATCATTCCATTTGGCTAAAGCCGCATTAAGGCTCAATTTGACGAATGAATCCTAATTATCTATTGCGGCAGTTTAAGGTTCAATCATCATGTTGATATTCATACAAATCTGTTTTGCTTAAGGTTTTATGTACTCTTAAATCTAATCGTGTACTGGCTCAAGGCAAAAGGAGAATTCTGTTTTCATTTTTTTCTGATAAAAGCAGCTATTCCTATTTGGTAATTGGTGCTTCACTTTGTTGGGGAATGTTGTGAGTGTTGCTCTCCGGAAATAAGAACATCTGTTGTGCGAAATAAGTTCTAATATAAGGACACATATACTAGCTTCTTTTAATGCTCAATCAATAGACATTTAATGTTCCATGGAAATAAAAGTCATATGAGGTATATATAAATTCACCATTATTATATTATGCTTAACAATCCGCCAGACGTTTTATAGGTAATAAGTAATATTTTGCAGAAATATCCCTGTTTATAAGGTTAACCGTAGAAATAGGCATTCCAGTATGATAACAATATTACAATATTCTCGTCATTAAATTTAGTTACATAAGAAATAAGGGGCGAAAAATTATAAATTGAATAATCACTATCTTCAACACAAATTATCATTGGGCGATTCTGGTGAATTGTAAAATCTCGGCAGACGACAGTTTAAGCAGACGACATATATTCAGCAGGCTAAAGGTTAGGCATACACTTATTTTTTCAATACATATTTGACAAATTATTATGTAGTTCCTAAAACCCAAATAAATTCAATTGCAAATATAAAACGTATGTTACTCGTATATGAACAATGTATTAAAATAAAAAATAATACATGCCTGGGTGAGTGTTATGGGATTTGTCTACCCGAGAAAAGTAAAAACAACCGAGGCGTAAGCCGAGTACAATATCTACAATGACTTAGTTCATCTAAATGATATTCACAAGGTGTTTTGCTTAAAACCATTTAAAATCCACTTGTTTCTATTGCAAATGCTGCATTTTCCATACTTATATTTTTCAATATGATCTATTAGTTAATGTAGAAAATGACTAAAACGTAGTTTAGTCTCAGAATGTTCAACAAGCATTGAATGCTACGACAAATGTATATCATTATATACTGTTTGATTACGATCACATTTACCATGGAACGTTCTTCAGTACGCCAATACATTTTGTCCGTTTCGATGCTAGCAACTCCATGAGTATATCAGACAGCGATGTGGCAATGTGAACCAAACAGTAAAGTTAAAAGGGATATCGCTAAATCTTTCGCGTTTTGAAGAGTGTCAAAAGTATGTAAATCCGTTGTATGTATAACTAAACATAAATTCATGTGGAAATTTTGTAGAACTCCCCGTTACTATTGTGAGAAAAACAATGTTTAAAAACGGCTGTGGCCGATGTTAATTGTCGGCGATTTGAATGTATTCGTCAGTTTTTGAGTTCCGTTATCTTCCAATGGTTAACCGATGTTGTCCGATTATATCCGGCCATTTAATTACAGTCTATTCGCATTGGCCGCTATTAAGAATGTATTCTTGACATTTTCATAACCCCGTCAAATTCAAATAGTTGTTATCGAATAAAAGTCTTCAAGATAAATGAAATTAAAAATCGTAAAATATGTTGTTTTTTTATGGCCATATCCTGAATTTTACCAGAGCGCGGTATCATTTTATCATAGTCATAGTATTTATGATATTTTTTGGAGGAATCTTGGACAAAATATATAAACCTATCATAAGTTTTAGGAAAATTCCCTTTATCATCTTATTGAAACATCCATATTTCTCTGTTTTCTATGTCTAACCATATATGGGCCCAGATATGTGTTAAAGTACAGAAAAGTTCTATCAATTGGATACGTGTCCATTTTATTCTAAATAAATAGTTGAAATAAATAAAGAGCTATTTAAACAAAAATGTAGGCATAAGAAGTTAGTTTAAAGATATTTATTGTTCCAAAATTTTACACATATCATTAACATACAAATATAGGTAGAAAGGATTGGAATGAAGCTAAGCTTATCAAATTCCTCTCCTAGACATAAGAAGTTATGTAACATCGGTATTGATTTAAACATTGCATTTCACCAAAAACTAAACACTTTAACCAAGTGCATTGCAAGTTTTATTGCCTACAGTGACATACGGTTTGACAATCGATGTTTTACAGAAGTCTCTATGAGACTGACAAATAATTTACGAAAGTTCTCTCTGAGTGAGAACTAAGTGTAATTAAGATCCAACAATTGTACTCGTTCACAGTTGAATGACATCGGAATAATCCAGATGATTCCTTCGTGTGTAGAAGAACTTATGAACGAACTATTTGTAATCTATTTATCAGGGTCATCAACGTTCATTGCACTCATATAACCTAACTGAATGACTTGTAAACCAATCCTTCTTGTCTATATGTTCTCCGTTTCGTTGACATTAAGATCAGTATAAGTCTGTATTGTTTATTCTACTGCTATCTGTTCAACTCATCCTCTGTATCTTCTGTTTAATCTTCTTTGTATACGAAAATCCTATCGATACAGGCTATATATGGGATGCATACATTTACGTAATTGAAATACAATGTCCTATACATTATAATATCATTTACATTCTGTATTCAATTAGAGTTATTTCCAGAGGACAAAAGATATCCATTTACAAGGATGCCGATTGATAAATTGCAACACAAGTCTGAAGTATGACAATGTTTTCTTTCTTTGATCATTAATAGACACCGCCGTCCACTTGAACAGCAAGTCCGTAGGCCTATTACATGTATAATGACGCCAGAGGTGCTATCTTTGTCTTCCAGAATATGAATTATAAAATGTCAAGTCAATTTGTTATATGTTTGTAGTGTAATCAGCATCATGTTTTATCTTCTTTTAAACAAACAAAACATTTATATGTGCCGCAGGCATCTATAGTGGAAATATTGCAATGCGTTGAAGGGTTCAGTCCGAAATTATTAAAAATAATATTTCCAGTAAGAAGGTGTTGTTATTTGTTTCTAAGTAAATAGAACCATTATCTAGGAAGAAGCTAGGAGTGGAAATAATTTGTAAATACATCTAAGATGTAAGCCCAAGTATCCCAAGATTTCCTTAAGATGGATATATTTCAATTCTCGACACTCTCACTGAATGGCTAAAATAAACGTGATAAATTCCAACCAATAAAATGCACGGATTTTGGGGTATTATAAAGTGTCCATACTCTTTTGAAAGTGACTTAACTGTGGACCAAGGTGCAAGCTCTTCAAATACATGTACTTCTAGTTAATATTTATTATCATATATTAAATGACAAAGCCCGGTGTTAACAAAGCATTTTTCAGTCTGAGTTGAGTTGGGAATTATTATTATATTGTCCTATATATCTGAATTGGACGTTTGAAAGTGAGCTGTGAATTTTCAATGAATATTTGGTATTGATTTAAAGTCTCAATAAGAATTTTATCTTGCGCTTTAGGTTAACATTTGCAGGGAAATTTCAGAAAACAATTTCAATCTCAATCTCAGCCGAGACTGAAAAATGCTTTGTGACCACGGGGCCAGAAGAGGTAAAATTGTATAGAAATAAATGCGTTGAAGAAAACAAGTCCACCACCAAGGACAAAGTCGCCGTACGTTCAGTAAATGTTGTAGATAAGCGAAATACATATGACAAAATGAACTTTTGATAAATGGAAACATCTATATAATTAAAATACGAACTGGCGTTGTTATGGCACACCCAGTGGCAGATAGAACCTATCGTTACTTTAAAGAACAAAATAAAGTTCTGGTATTTGATATCAAAATCGTATAAACCTTTCAAAACATTACTTTAAAAGTGGGGGGGGGGGGGGGTCAAAAAATTCTCAAAACAGATTTTTTTTATTAAACTCCGTTGACGAATGATCAGCAGTGTAGATAGACGCATAAATTCGCGTTGCGGACCGGGTCATTTCGACATCTACACAGCCCGACCCAGTACGAATTAACCTGGTCGGTTAATTGCGACAAAGCAGATTGTCACATTAATTGTAAACATTATCGCTTTACCTTACCATTTATCCACTTCTAGATAGATCTTATGAAATTTGTCATTTTCTAAACTATTTTATATGCCAGAAATGCATAAATATGTGGAATTAAGTGAAATCAAATGATTCTCAAACCCTCTTAAGTATTGGTATGAATAAATAAATATTATTCAATGACTGGATTTAATTGGGATTCGCTGACTTATTTTAGTTCATGTTTGTTCATGTTACTTATTTAGCGTTTACAGAGTACACACAAAGCTCCAGCAGGGTCTCTCTGATAGGATCTGCTTTTAAAAACATTGTTACATTAACCGGATTTATTACTATTTGCTTCAATTTATAAAGACCATTTTTGACAGAGTACGACTCGTAATAGTTCTGTTACAGTCAGATTCAAATGTACTTAAAACTAATGGACAAAGACACCTTTTATGAATCTAGAGCTTCCTCAGATCGTTTCTGTGAAAATATTGTTTTTTCAATTCAATATTGTTGATTAAATGTTAAGCCAAATTAAGTGTTTTGTTTTAAAACTTATTTTCGTTAGATA
>JAULCC010498600.1:0-10861 GCA_032358795.1 Nuttallia obscurata | reverse complement strand
TCTTTAATAGACTTGGTATATCATGAACATAGGAAAGCGTTACGTATGCGTTCAACATGCATTCTACATCCATAATCTTTTTCTTTCAATAACACTTTTTATACGTTATTACACCAAATTATTTGGTATCTTGTATACTAATTAACATATGGACTATCGAGCTCTTCCTCCACCAAAACATACTGGAACAATCGTCAGTCATAAAACCTGAGATATACCAGTAAGACTGAACCTCTCGTTTTTACTGTGTTGACAAAATACCATTGTAAAAGCTTCTCAAGCAACTGTTTTTGTTATCTTCGTTGTTTCAAATATAATATTTTCATCATATGTCTTGATATCTAGTATCTACATGCGGATAGGCCATTCAAATATGAAACTGAACACAGAATAAAACGGAAGCTTTACAAGACAATGCCCTTCATCCACGATAGACATAAAATATATACCAAAACAGAGACAAAATCATATTACAGACATCGATATCAGTCAATATTGGTCAGTATCGCGTATCTTATTAGCTTCTGGGAAAATGTCTTCGTCAATGCAAATACATTTTATCTTACTGCTTACAGTCTAAATTCTTAAATTACATGTTTTATACTGGTATAATGGGTCATTATGTCGTACGTGATTTTTCAAATTTAATACAAACAATTTCCAAAACTTTAACAGCGATTATAGACATACAAAACTGAATCATACAGGTTCCTTTACTTGATTTCATTGAATTACACTGCTGAAATGTCTTTTAATTAATTGATATCTAATATATACATTTCAAAATGTTTTCACGACATTAAAAATTCATACAAAATTAATATACTTTCAGATAATTTCTGTTTAATTTAATTACGAGTAAACATTCGAGCAATGCTTTAAATCCTGTATCGATATATCATTCGTGAAGCAGCAAACACGCTTGGTTGGCGAGCATGCCATTTTAGCTTACATTAATAGTCATCGTCTTTATTTCATGTATACTATTTCATTGTGCCATGGTTAGGTGTGCCTGCTATTGTGTCCCACAAAGACATTACATTTTTTAGATTAAACGTGATATTAGAAATATTTTAATTAGTTTTTGTGCATCTTAGAAAACAATATGGAAGCTATGAACATTTCCTTAATTTGTAAATTAATCTCGCAAGAGTGTTCTGCGTATTTCTTTAATTTCCTAACAAGGACCATATAATCCCACAAGGAAAATAACAGTTCGTATTTTCTTAATTAGTTTTAAATTGAATTACTTTTACGGTCGTAGAGAAGTTGTCATTTTATTTTGCCAATGAGCAGGAATATTTAAAGCAAGACCTAACCCAATCAAACGCAAGCTATAAAATTTATAACAGTCAACTATTCCGCTTTGCAACCTGCCCCATCTCTATCTCATGTTTCCAAAAATATTGTTAGGTGTAGGTGAATAAATAAAACATGAGACACTGCTTCCTCTCAACTAAGATATTGAGGTTTACTTAACCTGCATTGCCATACTAGATAATACGTTAGTAAATAAATAACACATGTCTGCGAGGGTGTTGTGGGATTTGTCAACCCGGGAAAATTAATAACACCAGAGGCCTATGCCGAATACAATAACTCCCTCGAAGGCGTGTGTTATCTTTCTTAATTATCATGTTTCATACATGTTTTAGCATAAATCGTGTTTCTGTCATACGTGGCTAACCTCGGCCTTGTGGCTAACGTCGTCGTTTCGTTCTCTTTATAAGAATACTTTCCAGTACTGTACCTTGTGCATTTCAAGCAATGGGCTCCTCTCCATAACAACCAGTCAAATTATCGTACATAAAAGACGTGAGTCTCCATATACATATGCGTATAATGCTGTGCTTTGATTTTACTTTTATTATTGCTTCATATTTAAATACAATATTTTTTGACTCCGTTCGAATATAAGACATCAATATTGATGTTGTTGTAAAATGTATTATATCTCTCATATAGAGAGATGTAACAGATTTGAAGTCTCGCCATATTTCCGTGTCATGACTTTCTTTCTAACAACATTATATTCTGAGACATGTATCCGAATTTGAAGAAGTAAATATTACCACTGTGTTCGTTGATATAGTGATTTTCATATTCTTTTACTTCGTATCTCTTGTTATCTTTATTAAGAAAAGTCCAACGACAATACGACATATAGGGCATGCTGTTTTCCTTACTATTTCATCATGTTTTTTCTTTTATTTTTTCTCTCTATCTATACCTCTTACGATCCAAATCATGTCATCACAACACTGAAAAAACGTGGCATATAATTATATCGCCCTGAAAGAGACACCTTAGAAGCAATGGTAAATCTGAAATTTAAATGAATCAGTTGCTCACGTAATTTTAATGACGTCCTTTACAACAGTTGTTTTGAAATAAATGAAAAGGGAATCGGAATATTGAGAAAACAATTAAAGGCCCACGACAGGATTCAGCTTTCATTACTGATAGAATCTGCGATCAGATATAATATTTGTTTACTAAACTGTATATAAAACAACTGTTTAATTATTGATTTTACTTCACTCCCCATTGCGTTATGAAAATGAATCTTTTCGTTTCATATACGTACATTTTACCTGTTAATTATTGCAGAATTCTTTATTGTTTTCTAGAATACACTAATACAGCAATGTATTTTTGGAAAGCATACATCAAACCTCTATCACCTTGCCATTTTAGTAATGCTAGAATAGAAAACAATGTTACTGGTCAAAACAAGAGGTCAATAATATCCGCCACATGATATATGAACAGCATGTACATACGTGTATATATTTCCTTACAACCTCATGTACTTAGATAGTTAATTCTGTACGTGCATGCAACCTTTATGAAATACCTCTAACCAATTTGAAAGAGAAACAGGCAGGTGGTGTAAGGAATAATTGATTAGACATACACTTACAGTGTAGACTGTGATTGAATTAGCTTTGTCCAGAAATATCTCTGCTAACTTACAAACTAAGCTTCATTTTTAAATGCGAACGTAATTTAATTTAGAGCTAAACTTGGAACGTCGAACTGCGTTGTTATCACCTTGGTCACATTGATGATCCTTTACAGGATATAAGTGAAAAATAGATACATCTTTGGGGATATTGAGAAGCATTTTAGGCAGCTTTTATTACTACAATGTTTCTTTTAGTAACAATCAATTCACCCTTAGATAGTGTACTCAAACGAAGAAAACGTTTGATATCAGAACAAAACGGTGCATTTGTTATTCATTAAATATATTCCACACCTTGGCATCTACACAATTGTTTTTTCATTAAACAACCTTCTGCCACTTCATAGCATCTACACACTTTCCAATAAAGTATTTGCATGATTTCAATGTGTTTGTTGCCAAAGTAAAATGCAAACTTTAACAATTTGCTTGGATATAGTATAGTTCAAATATCTGTCATACGTCATTCAGAAATTAGAAAACTGTGTAGGCTGTTGTACCTACATTTTTAAACTTTAGCTATAAATGACACATAAAACAAATGCTCCATTTTCCGAACATACGCTCCCATTGCAGCGTGTATACGAAATTTGATTGCGTTCACCCGCTGCCAACACAAATCAACAAGCCAGATCTGATACCATTGTTTTTATTGGCTGAATAAAACACGTGTCCCTTCAACGCGCGAAATATGGAAAGAGTTTCCCCCAACGATGTAAACAAACTTGGCGCAAAGGTGTACGGTACGCAATCTGGTCCCAAACATACTCCAATATTATTAAAACATTAAAACCAACGCCTGTAAAAACAAGAATATATATTAATTTATATATTAATTTAACATTATTACATTTTTGAAGGCATTAGTTTTAAAGTTATATATTGATGTATTGATAATATTGGAGTATGTCTGGGGTCAGGTTACATGCCGAACACCTGTGGACACAAAAGGCATTAATCAACTCGGATGTAAGCTGGATGTGTCGCAAGTTAACTAGCTTTCGCCCAGCTAGGTTACTGGTTACTGCCTAATTTTCATTGTCTTGCCATTGTGCTCAATACTGCCATATTTAAAGATTCAAAGAAAGAGGTGTCTTAAGTGTTCACCTGGCAACTATACGCGACAGCTTGCAAGGTATGCATTGATCTACGACCAATGTACATGTGTTTTTTAGCACATATGTTACACAAATCGCTGTCAATATTTATATCATGGAATGTGAAAAAGCTAGCCGGGTGCGATCCGATTGAAACAAAGTATATACGACACAATTTGCTGATGCACTTAATTTACACAAATATTCGTACTGTTACCAAGTTTTATCTAAGTGTTTATGGTTTCAGTGATTGCACTATATGTATGTTCAGTTATAAACCACATTTATAGAAAAACAAATTGGCATTATACCCTTTGATTAAGTGGATACATTGCTGATTTTCTTATTCACTTTTATTTCAGCAGAAAAACATATATATTTGCATGTAAAAAATTAATATTGCCAGTGTGTTACCAAACTGTACGTAAGTATCAAGGACCTCAATAATAAGATCAAGTTGCATTTGCAAACAGTTTCCTTAATTTATCAAATTTGAGTAGTGTCGTTGAACTATTTACTTAATTGTAAGTATTCAAATGCCAAAAATGCCGAAATTCATCGCACAAGTTGCAGCAAATTATAGTTAATGAGAATCCAAGAATGCTATTTCAAAAAACTTAATTTAGGAATCCTTCTTCAAAAGACACAAACTCAACTGAGAGGAGCAACCTATTGAAACGCCTAATATGTTTAAACGGACATTTCATCCTAAAACCTCCTAGAAGACAGTTGTCAGGAATACCAGAGTGTTAACTCTGATTAGATAAAAGGCATCAGTTGAACACAAAATGGGGTTATGCCGTGACTGCATCAAATGAATAGTCGAAGAAGGGATGCCCAAAGGCCATATAGCACTTTATTATATCATATAAGATGGCTGTATGGTACTGTCTGAATTGTTATAAAGACAGTCTTTATCAAGCCCATTTTTGTGATGTTTGTAAGATTATGTCAATCCACCACGAAAAACCACAGATAAAGCAGGCCAAAACGGCCCGGTCCATTCATTAGATTGTAACGCTAGTTCAAATATTGCATCATGTGGGATCCAATAATGACGAAGTGTGAATTACAGGTTAAAGACTATATCATCATAACAGAGCTAAATAATTGTAATCTTCAAATTCGCAAGCTCTTTCGGCATTTGGTCTTCACCAGGGAACAATATATGTACTGAGAATGGCTAATAAGCGCTTTTTTACATTAAATTTATAGAAACAAGCAACTTCTGTGTGAAAATTGAAACTCATCTTTTGAACTATAAAGACAAGTTTTCTGATTTTGACAAGAGCTACTGTAGCTGCACATTATCCTATACCATTATGAAAAGCATCAAACCCATGAAAGATGATTTAGACTTATAAATGTAGCCTTATGTGATAAGTTTGTGTTAACCGGAGATATTGAATAAAGCTAAACTGAATGAGGCTTGTTTAAAAAGCATGCTTACAGGGTGATGTTAGCTTTTCAAATATCGATAAGTGTATGGATTGCACGTTCTATGTTCATGGTCAACACTGGAAGCTAGGTATTCTGTAGCAATCCGTATTCAGGGCTTTGAACATAAAATAAGCGGTCTTCATGCCTGATATTCTTTTAACCATATGCAATATGGTTAAAAAATATTTACTAATGCAAGTCTTAGTACGGCTGCACTTCAAGGAATAATGCTGAGTTCACTGACATTTTTGTCTCAGCTTCTATCTATCAGAAGCCAACAAAGAATGTTTAAAGAAAATCGAATTATTTTGCCAGAAGTATTTCATCTCCATGTCCTCATTAAATTTATTTTTGAGGAAAAAATAGGCCAAACATTATACAGCATAAAACATGCCATTCAAACTTTCTAAGAAATTCAGTATGACAAGGAAATATGGGGATGTGACTATAATTTCTTTCACTACAGGAAGGCCCACAGAACATAGCAATATACTCGCCGTCATAAGAAAGTATCAAGTATGAGAATTCGTTTTTTTTCTCTGAGGAATCGAGATTGAACTTAAAATAATATAAACGGGGTTTAAGGTTAATACTGGATGATTTGAAGGCTTACGTGCATTATATCGTTTATAGCAGTTGCTTGACTTGCTCGGGTGCACGTGCAAAATTGGCCTTTCTACGTGTGACTATAACAAAATAGTACATTTTAAAGTTTATATGTGTTATCAATCAGCATGAGGATATAACAGAAACAATTAATGATTTTAGTTTGTAAATGCATTGAATGGTCACGTCTGAATGACGTCCAACTGGCAAAGCAGGCGGCATGATCGAGGGTGGCATGTAATATCGGCAGATGAATGAACTGCATACATCGTACAATTAGAAACCTTGACGAAAAAATAAATCGCAACCTTTGCTTTATCAGTATTTATAAATATAAAGTAGTGTAAGGCTTATATGCAACAAAATATGTATGTTCGGTATGCCTTTGATTTGGTAGTTATCGAAATACAATATAACACGATATGTTTTAGATTTACTGCTGATTTGAGTCTGTTGAACCATATTTGTCGACTGAAACACAGACTCATTCTGATTATCAGAAAAGATGAATTATTTATCGATTCTTCAAAGTCAGATATCGCGTTGACATAGTTGACACTTTTGCTGCTTTATTAAATGCATTCAGACCTAGCTCAGTGCAGTTGACTCTAACATAATGCTTGTATTGACTCATTCCTTCTTGTACTTCAGCTTGGTAGGATGCTATGCAAAACAGGTCTACTTGCCAGTCATTACGTTTTCAGATCCTGAACTAGGACTTTGTCATTAGATGAAGTGTATACATGTTGATACAGTTTATAGGGTAGGAATATTTAGTGGTATGTTTCCTGTTAATACAGCGATGAGCGCACTGGATAGGTAATAGGCAGAAATGGCATTTTGCCAGTATTTGGTAACAAGATATTGTCACCAAATAAAATGGGGAAAGCTCAAATAAAATGTTTGAACATTTAAAATTAAACTCATTGACGTTTGGTTTCTTATGTTTTGATTGACGGATCTCACTGGCATATTCAGTAACGAAGCATGTCATCATTTATCTTTCTTTATGATAAAGAATAAATATACTACGGTATGGGTTTGAAGATTGGCACAAAGAAAGTTGCTTTTTAAAATGCTTTAGTAACAAACGTTAATATGTTAAACTTTTCTTTACTCGATTCTAAATGGCTACTGTTTATTATAACAGTGAGTCTAAAAGGTTATATGATATTGTTTATTATAACAGTGAGTCAAAAAGGTTAAATGATATTGTCTTTTTATAACAGTGAGTCAAAAATGTTAAAATATATGTTATTGTTTTTTTCATAACAGTGAGTCAAAAAGGTTATATGATATTGTCTTTTTAAAACAGTGAGTCAAAACGGTTATATGATATTCTTTTTATAACAATGAGTCAAAGCGGTTATATGATATTGTTTTTTGTTATAACAGTGAGTCAAAAATGTTATATGATATTGTCTCTTTATAACAGTGAGTCAAAACGGTTATAAGATATTGTCTTTTTATAACAGTGAGTCAAAAAGGTTATATGATATTGTCTTTTTATAACATTGAGTCAAAAAGCTTATATAATATTGATTTTTATAACAGTGAGTCAAAAAGATTATATGATATTGTCTTTTTATAACAGTGAGTCAAAACGGTTATATGCTATTGTCTTTTTATTACAGTGAGTCAAAAGTACGGTCAATGGCCTCACTTATTTGATATATCACTGTAGACATGCATTATCAATTTAATATACATGAGTGAATAACTAAACTACGGCCGCAATACTTTGTTGTTTTTTTAAAGACAAGATTTCCAGCTTATTGCTAGCCCCATGTGGGCCTGGAGTGTACTAACGTAGCACAAGAAATTGGCCCACTGCTTGACCCTGGCATGATCGTAAAAGGCGACTAACAGGGTTTGAATGTGAATTTGGAGTTTCTGAATATCTGATTCTCCAGCAGGTATTAAGTTGTTGGATCCATACTCCATATTTTTATCTCGATGTATATAAGATGTAGGTCCAACAAGTTTTTTCCTGAATGGCGCCATATAACCTATACAGTGTTGCGGTGCGGTAAAACTCAACTCAATCAATCAACCAGCTTATTGCTGTAAGAGTCCTAATCTGTAAATAGTCCAAAATATAAATAAAGTCGAATACTGAATGGTTAGACGCCTTTAATTACGTATTCGAAATAATAAGCTGCGATACAGTCTGTCGCTTTAAGAGTTCGTGACAGATCATTACATTTATATTATCCAATTTTCTCTTTTTTGTCAAATTTTGGGACACATGTTAAGGTTGTAATTCTTGGAATTGTCGCATAAGGATGTGTGTTGCCAACAACGGCGCACGTATAACAATAAAATGTCTATATTGTAACTGTATTTTAAATTGTTTAACCACTTTACCAGAAGTATGCGCAAATGTGTTCGAAAAAAGACTACGTACTTATTGCATAGATTCAATCACATTGCAATATACAGCTCCTTTTCTCTCACAGGATTATTTTGAAGTTTTTTTACATTGAAGTCTAGACAATTTATAGTTACACTATATAGCTTCAAGAACCAATTGCAGTGTCAGTATGTTAACAATATCTTGTATAAAAGGAGATTGCTTCTTAAATTACTGCACGATATTTTGTAATGAAGTATTTGTTTACGCAAAATGTAATTTTCGTCGTACAAAATGAGCTATTAAAGACTAATCCATTAGCCAAATACAGGAAAAAACCACGTAATTATATGGAAATGTATTGGACATTTAAAGTACCTATCGGTTGTAAAGAAGTATTATCTTAATGAAGTTATTCTTTATAAAAACTATTGAAAATATAATTCTTATCTAGATATTTGCTTTATTTTCATCTTGCAGCATATATGTATCTCCAGAATGAACTTTACACCAATTCAAGTGCTAAACATTGCAGTCAAGATTCTTTAAATCAGTACTGACTCAGTTAAGCAATATAAAAGTCTGCAAGCCATTTCCAGATAAAGATGCTCTCTTCAAGAAATGGACTGCAAAGCGAAATATGTAGAGTTTTACTATAAATTTAATGAACATGGCTTAAGTAAAACATAATTCAAATAGCAGAAGTATATGATTTCCTGTCGTTAATACAGGAACCTTGAATATAAAACTTCTTTCGTGCTCAACTAAGGTTCACGCTCAGATTGTAAATGTTGAAAACATTAATTTTGACATAGATTAGATTTAAATGTATACAAATGTTAATCAGTGGGCAAACCGTGTCCTTGTACTCTTAATAGCACTGGAATATGTGTCATACAAACACCGTTCAGATAAAGAAAAATGTTTCGCACTATCAGAGGCTACGAAGAGGTTCAGTCCCTGTGTAAAAGTGATTTTCACTGGACATTTAAACGAACAAGATAACCCTGAATAAGTTTGTCCGCTTCTATCTCTCTCAGACTTCTATTAGCCCTGAATGGCTGAAAGTGGCGTATAAAAAATAAACAAACAAAAGAGGCTGCACCGTATTTTGTACTAAAGCCGTACCATATAAAATGGCAACACTACTGATCGTTTATTTGTTCTTAGATCCATCACTTAGTACATTCAGTCGGTAGAGGTTAAAGGTTGAACAACCATTTTTGAAAACTATGTAAACCTTTATACTGTTGATGTATATTGTCCTTCACAAAAAAAATGTCCAACACGTTCCATTACAGACAACACAACATGCTTGTTCTGTAAGTCACATATAGCCAATTCGAAGATAAGAGTTCAACGAAATAATGACTAACATGAACTGATTATCTGCTTTCAAGTAAATGATATAAAACTGTCTGCTTAGGGATTTATAGCTTGGCTGCCTAAACACTACCAACTGAGTTTTATGTCTTTAATGAAGCAAGATAAGACTTTTATTGCCAAGTTTTATATCGCTTATTCTCATTTTATGGGCGAAGTGTTCCAAACGGAATAAGTCATGCGTTGACCTAAAATGATAGTCATAATGCCAGCAACAAGGACTTGGAAAGCAAGAAGTGTCGCTTAATATTTGCTAGTGCTAAAAATAGTTATAGCAAACTTTAAAACCGATTTAGATGTGTTATCCCTTCTTAAAACATTTCACTATGTTTTTTCTTTACATTTATTTTGTTTGCTTGTTAACGTCACTTTATGTTAGCTATAGCTAATGGACGTCCCAGAGAGTGCGAAGCGGATACATAGAACTCCTCTGTAGAGAACTATTGTTGTTTTAAAGTGCCCAGTGAATAGAACTGATACACGTGGGAGTTGAACTCCTCTGTAGAGAACTATTGTTGTTTTAAAGTGCCCAGTGAATAAAACTGATACACAAGGGAGTTGAACCCCGGTCTGTCATTTTCTCCTGACACAGACAAACCAGTCGTAATGCTCAGCCTAAATCCTGAGAGTCAAGGACGGAAGCCATTATCACCATTTTAAATGCTGGGGATTGAACCCGCGGCTTACCGCTCTTCTTGTAACAAGTAAAGGTTATTATAAAACTTTCCAGTAATATGGATATTAAAAAATAGTATGTATCAATGCACGAACGACGCGTTATAAAAAAAAAGCATTGAAGGTGGAAGACAGACTATCAAGTTATTTTTCTAAATACAAACTTTACTTTAAATTTGCATTGGAAACATGATTTATTGTTACAATGCAATATTTATATAATATAACGAAACAACATAAAGAACTATTATTTTCCATTGGAGTTTCGAGTCTCTTGTAGTTTAAAAAGAAGATATATTTGTGTGGAATGTAGCCCTAAAGTTGTTTTTTTAAATGAAA
>JAULCC010498599.1:0-18368 GCA_032358795.1 Nuttallia obscurata | reverse complement strand
AAGGCTTCCTCACTTGAAAAATCCGAAGTGCCCAGACCGGGATTCGAACCCACAGCGGTGAGGGGCTGAGAGATTTAATAAGAAACTGAAAAAAGGCTTACTGGGTTGACTGGTTGATTATTTATATGCTGAGAAAAAATTTAACAAAAGTGTTTAATGGCAATGAATGGGTGTATTTTGGCATACTGTGGTGCCTTCATTTTTATAGGGGTATTTAATATAATCTTATCAAAAACACCCCAGGGGTCTCATAAGTACTGACCAAAACACTATCTAGACTAAGCCTATTCTTTTGATATGGCTAAATATACAGAGCATTTTATGGCATTAGACATTCTTATCTGCTAATTGTCACTTATATAAGTTATATAGTAGTGCTCAATGCCTATCCATATTTAGTCGATAGTAATGTAGATAATAAAGACAGATACCACTCTAAAATTGAACAGTCAGTCCTCTGCAACAAAATTTTCTTCAGACAAATCTGATGCAGCAGGAGAAAAAGGCGAGTACAGTGGGCTTCTAGATGAGGGCTGTCCATATTCTGGGGACAGCTGAAACAGTGGACTTCTAGGTTCGTACGTGGTGGACATGTATTGAGGACTGTCATGTCTAGAAGTTGTTAATGCCAACTCACTGTTATAGTTGTTTAAGAAAAACGAGGTATTTCTGGGCTCAAAAAGTGGATTTGCAGTCCAGCTGAAACTAGAATTTCCCGCATTGCTAGTGGCTGTAGATGTTTCTTGTACATCTAGCTGTGCCATGTTCATTTCATCATCTTCTTGTCTGTTACAAGTACTGTCAAGATCTGCATTACCAACATTTATCTTAGGACTGACCAATTCTAATTTTTCTTCAGGTGGAATGATATCAGCTGCCATATCAGCTGCGTTAACAGTATTTCTTATTTCAAAATCTGCATCACCAGTAATAGCGTTAGTATTTGAGTCATACAAATCACTTTGTTCCTCATCAAGAACATCTTGTAACTTGCTGAACTGTGGGAAGTGTTCTATACAGTTTGAGGTGGCACTAGTGGACATAACTGGAAGACTAGAAGTTGACATGGTGTCTTTATGTAAAAAAATAGAGTTTGTTACTAGGGTATCTGATGCAGTTGTAGAACTACTGATGGCAATAGAATCATCTGATTCAATTAGTCTGACTGGCTGTTCCATATAGTCATTGTCACATTTGCTCAAAGCTGAGGCTGAGCATAGAGTGAAAGATTCATTTGAGGTTGATGTATTTTCACTTGAAGTTTCCTTAGCATTGCTTTTCCTAGACATTTTCTCATCTAATTTTTCATTTGATGCATCATTGCTGTACTCATCTCCACTTATGTCAACTTTTCCGTCAGACTCAAGTCTTTTATCTACAGATAGTTTCCCGCTTCTTGATATTTTTTGTTGGTTTTCCAGAACAGAATTATGCTCGTCCTCATCACTTTCATCACAATGATAATCTAAATCTGTACTGTCCGATTCAATATCTACTGTGAGTTTCTCAGAAGTAACTGCTCTACAGTCTTCAACATCTCCATCCCCTATTACTATTTCATCATCAGAATTCCCCAACACATCAATATAGTGATCACTGTCATTATTCATAACCTCAACATCTGATTCTCTCTCACTATCTGTGTCTTCTGTAATATCAATTTCTTCATGCTCCTCACCAACAAACTCTACCAAAGAATCTGTGTCAGACAACCCTGTGACATCTATTTCATCTTGAATATCTTCATTATTCTCTTCCTGCTGTTTTTCTGGCCTCGACGTACCCTTTTCATATGAAGTAGCAGTCACATCAGAGCTACTGCCTGAGTCTGTCAGCTTCAAACTGGCCTTACTTGTCCTGCTGGATGGAACATCTTTATAAGAATCTTTGAAGTTTTCCCCAACAATATCAACATCTGGCCCATCAGACAAGGTTTCTACATTTACAAAGTCTGACAGATTTTCTCTTTTCAGACTGTGCTTAGCTGGAGGAGCGTCAGTAGGTAGACATTCACTGTTGCTTGGCGATTCCTGTTTTGATGAATTGCCCTCAAGTGCAGATGACCGGTCACATTTTAATTCACCATCACTGTTTAGGCTATTCTGCAGAGTCCAATTTCTGTCATGGAATTTACTTTCCCTTTCACTTGGCAATTCATTTGAAAGGATAGTGTCCAGATCTGTGCATGAAGAAACATCATTGAACTGTATGTTGTCATCCATCATATGATTATATTTATTATTAGAACTTCTACCTTCTAGTACAGAAGAAGCGTTATCAAAAATATGGTCAACATTATTACCAGGCAAAGAAGAAACAGTATCATTTGTAGGCTTACTTGACTTTTTATGGCCAAAGGGATGCTTCTTGAATTGCCTTGGCAATGAAGCATCTCTAATATCTTCACCAACCTGATTGGTTAAAGATTTTGTAATTGAAGCTAATTCAAGATCAACTAAAGCAGTTTCATCCAAAGGCAATTCAACAAACTCTACACCCGATGTGTGAAAAACAGCAGAATTCAAACAAGCATCATCTGAAGGTCCCATTTCTAGTGTATCAGCTGTTTTGTTAACTTCAGCAACCCTCAAAGTGTCATCTGTGTTTATAGTTTGATTGTCATGAACTTCCTTTTCATCAAGGATATCAACATCACTATTTACAACTACCTTTTCTGCATTACATGTATTATTGTCAGTTCTTCGAGGGCGATGATCATTGTCAGTTAAATTTTCTACATCAATCTCACTGTCTGTACTGGAATCACTGGTGAATTCACTTATCTCATGAGCCCTGCGCTGCTTAATTTCAGCTATTTCTTTAAATATTTTTGCCACTTGCTTTGAAACATCTGTTGGAATCCTTGCAGGATCAGAGTCGTTATCTATTGGGTCCTTTGGAGAACCTGTCATATTTTGATTTTGTTCATTTTCAGATTCACATTGACTGAATGGAGCCCTTTCTTTGTGTTTATGACTTCTGTGCTTTGATTTCTTTTTCTTTGCTTTTGAGTGCTTATGTTTATGTGGTTTCAATGTGTCACTTTGTAATCTTTTAGTTCTCTCTTGGTGTTCCTCGTCACTTACTGGATGTTTCTGGTTTAACTCTGTAGTTTCTCTCTTCTTCTCCTTTTTGTGCTTCTTACTTTTCTTATGTTTTGAACTTTTTTTTCTGTATTGAAGGATTTCAATACTAGCTTGTCTAGAATTATCCCTATGCTTCCTTGAAGTGTAAGAAACATGTCTAGACTCACTTCCCCCATCAGAGTCTGTTAGTGTACTGGAACTAGACTTGCCTCTGTATGAGTTTCTACTACCTGACGCTGTACTGGAAAAAGACTTACGTGAGTGATGTCTTCTTTGATCTTTGTCTCTTTTTTTCTGTGTTGTATATCCAAATTTCTTATGCCTATAGCTAGGGGACTTATACAATCTCATTTTTATGGGTGAGTGGGATCTAGATCGAGATCTATTTGAATGATTCAACTGATGGGATGATAATGAAGACCCACTTCTAGATCTCTCTCTCTGATACACTCTTGGTGTTGATATACTTCTTGATCTAGTGTGTCGTCTTCTTTTCTTTGGTTTTGAAGAACCTGGAGATGTAACATCAGCATGTCTTTTCTTGAGGCTATCACCATCATTCTCTTTTTCAGTGTCTCTTTTACTTCTGTGTTTGTGTTTCTTCTTTTTTTCCTTTTTAACAGGATTGTTTGCATAACTCATTCCTGTAAAAACCAAGTCGCTGTCAGTGTCCTCTGCAGCTGAAGACAACTGAATTGGACTTCTATCATTCCATGGTTTTTCATAATCAACAATCATTACTTCATCTGAATTGGAGTCCGATTCATTACAGACGATTGGATTTCCTTGGGTGTTGGATGCCACAGATGTTGGCAACTGGGCTCTGTGCATCAGATTTAGAAAATTGTCAACTGAGTCTGTTTGTCTTGACTGCAGAGGAGTTATTGGGGCACTGTAACTGGATGCCGAGGGTGTCCATATTGAGCTGTTTGTACCCACCAAGCTTGAAGGTGGAGGTATAATATTGCCGCCTGTTGTCATGATTAAATCATCAAATATATTACTTGGTCCAGGGGTAGGGGAATCCCAGCCTGAGGCAGAAGGTGGTAAATCAAGCCTGTAATATATCGCAAAAAATGACAGCATCAATAAAATGACTAATTTTATAATAAAAGCATAGAAACAAAATAAAAACAACATTTGATCATGTTTAAGTCAACATTCAAGTTTTCAACAGTTACATCAAGATAGAAACAGCTGATCAGAGGTTAGTTTGTGTATATATATAATCACTGCCTTAAACTAAGTCTGCACTTCAACTATAGCAAAATAGTATAGGTATTTTAATTCCTCATATGTCAGGATTGTAAATCCATATTAGTGCATCATAAGGAACATTAAACTTTTGCAAACATTATAACCATTAAGGTATAAATCAAATACAATAGATGTAAACAGTTTCATAAAGTCAAATATTTTGTTTAAAACTAGACCAGTCACTGAATGTGACAATACCCCCGCTACACTGCTTTGATAGTGAACAAAAGCCTTTACTCTGTAAACTATGTTAATTGATACTGACACCTATTTCTTGTGCAAACTAAAGTGAACTTTGCATCTTGCACATCTACTGTTCTAAATCAATATTTATGCCAAGAACTAGGTTTATTGGACAGAAACTGATGGAGAAGTTCACCCAACAAGACTTGTCAAGTTGATTCATAGGCAATATCGCCATAACCCTTGCATGAACAAATATATAATTTGAGTCTTGCACATCTACTGCTCCTATTAAATATTTATACCAAGAATCCGGTGAATCAGACTGAAACTGAAGGAGGAGTTCACTGGACAAGACTTTTCCAGTTGATTCAGGTGCAATAACTCCACAATCCTTGCGCGAACAAACACGAAATTGGCATCTTGCACATCTACTGCTCCTGATTAATACTTTTGCCAAGAATCAGATTAATGGGACAGAAACTGACATAAAAGTTCACCCGACAAGACTTTTCAAGTTGATTCAAGGGCAACAGCTCCATAATTTTTGTGTGCACAAACAGGAAATTTGTGTCTTGGACATCTACTGCTCCTTATAAATATTTATGCTAAGTATCTGGTGAATCGGCCTGAAAGTGAAGTAGGACTCTGCGGGAATAGACTTTTTTTTATGTTAATTTAGGGGCAATAACTCAGTAATCCTTGTGAAAACAAACATGAAATTTATTTCTTACACATCTACTGCTCCTAATGAATAATTATGCCAAGTATCAAGTGAATAGGACTGAAAGTGAAGGAGGAGTTCACAGGACAAAATTTTGCAGACCAACCGCCAGGCTGATTCCAGTATACCCCCATCAAACTTTGCTTGCGGGGGGTATAAAAATATAACATTAAGAAAGCTCTAGGCAGCAGAAATCCATTTCTTTCTTCATAAGTCAGGAATACTAGCCTCTAGAGTTCTCCAAACAACACATACTAATACAAAATGAATTTGATACAGAATTATGATATTTTAACCTTAGGTACTGTCTGAATATCTTATTCAGTAAGAGGTAATGCCCATGCCTGATATCTAGTGTACTTATTGACCTAAAAGCCAATTTATTTTGGGAACCTGTTTCTCAAAATAGCCAAAACAAAGTTCAGGTACGCCAAACATATAACATCACTAATTTTGACATTCTCAGAAACAATTCTCAAAGTCTTTATTTCAGTTAATCTTACTTCTCACAGATCCTTGTGAACTAGTTTTAAATCCACTTCAAGGAGAGTTTTCTTTAAATGTTATCCTATTTTACCTATGATATGGGTTTCTATTGTTGTCAAGACCATGTGACAGATCCTCATGTCCAAAAGTTCTCATGATTGGTGCAAAGCCTAGATAGGTGGGATTGCCTACAGTCATTATGCTTCTCTCCCAAGGATCTAGACTGGCATCTGCTCTAGGAGGGGCTGCTGTTGGAAGGTGTCTGGAACCAGACAGTGGCGAGTTGTCGGGGGAAACCACCACAACATCACTGTCATTATCATCATCTCCAACAACTGTAATGAATTTACATATGATGAATCATACAGGTTACACAGTCCAGCTCTCCAACCTGTTCTTAGCCTTGAAACCCAAGAATAGTCTCTAACACTTAAGGCTGGCTCTCGGCTTTCACCAGAATGGTAGAAGCTGGTAGCCAAACTAAAGGGTTAGAGATTATTCTTGAGTTTCAAGTCTAAGAAGGGGTTGGTGAATTCCAAGCCAGTTGTTCCATTAAAATATTTCTCGTCACAAAAAGTGGGAAAATCCAGAAAACAATATCAAACAGTGTCTATGACTTATATGTGTGATGTCATAGTAATATTAAAGTTATAAAAAAATTCTTTCTTCACCTATCAGAATTTTTTTTAGACATTCAGATTTATGTCAGAATCTATCAGAATTTTTTTTCAGATACTTATGTTAGAATCAACATGAATATAATTGTACAAGTGTTGGTTTTAACATAGGTACATTGACATTGTTTTATAGAAATAGTACCGATACTCACAAATGAAACACACTTTCATTACCATAAAGCCATTAAAATGTGGCCTTGTTTGGCTGATTTTGTAAAAAGAGACCTTTTCTGTTGCAACGGCTAAAGGAAACCGATCTGAAAACTACATGATTGTTTTTTAAACAAAAACATGTCTCTACCATGGCAGTTTGTCAGTAATTTTAATACTGATACAGAAAAATAAAATGAATATTGAGTAGTCAACCAAATCATTAAAAGACCTATTAAAAATTTCAAGTCATATGAAGCTGACAAGAAACATAGTATTATAACCTTTGATCGATATAACCTTCCCCTTTTAAACAAGCTAGCTGAAACATATTCTCTGCAAAACATCTTAATATCATGAATATTTGCGTCAAGTTATTTCAAAATCTTTCAAGCGGTTCAAGAGATATGGAGCTGAGATGTATAGTTATTTGTTTGCTTGTTTATTAGGAATTTAATTTCGCTTCATCAGTTTTTGAGTCATATTGCGACACCCAGCTTATTTCAGGTGGAGGAAGACACCAGGGGACCTCTGTACACTATTTCAGGCACAGAGCGCACCCAAGTAGAATCACCGACCTACCTCAAGCCAGCTGGAAGGCTTCAGCACTTGAATATTCCAAAGTGCCCAGTTATATGGCTTTATAACCTTGAACTAAGAATTTGACCTTGAACTAAGCTGGTTGAACTTGCACTCTCCACATCATCTTAATGAGATGAACATTTGTACAAAATTATTTCAAAAGCTTGTGAGAAGTTCAAGATATATGGTGGAGCAGATTTGAATTACATAATTATTAGCTTTACCTATCAAGTAAAAGCAAGACCACAAAACAACAAAATTGGCAATGACTGGTACCTGGTAAGTTATGATCTGAGTCTGAATCAGAGTCATGATGTCTCCCTTCACATGGCTCATAAGTCACATGTCGATCATATGCTGCCATATGATAAGGAGATTTTGCAAATATTAAGAACTCCTGCATAAACTGTCTTGTGTGACGACCAATAAACGGATACACATGTTGATAAAACTCCTCACTATCAATGGCATGTCTTTTTATAAGTCCCATAATGAGATCTAGCACAAATGCAATCTGCTCCCCATGACCATGCAGAAGAGCATTGAGTTCTCTGTTTAACCATGGCACAAGTCTATGAGTCTGGGCTTGATTATCACGGAAAAAGGTGGGGGACGTTTCTCTCACTCTCCGTCTTGTGTTCATTTGTGCAGTTTGTTTCAAATGCTGCTGGTAAACACTGCGCCTAAAATCTGAATTGGCAGGTTGTCTCATTCTTCTCCAGTTAGGAACAGGGTGACGGTGTGATGGTCTCTGTAAAAGACGGTTTTGGATCTCCTGATCTATTCTTTCAGCAATGTGAGCATAGCGATGATCTGTCACAGTGGTCCTGTCATATAAAGAAGACTCAGTATATAAGTAATGATCACAATCAGAACTTTTCAAAATGAGTAAATAAATAATTTCTTTAGAGATCTTAACTTGAGTGTTACTTAAAATTTCCATCATAACACAATATTTAGCATTCACAAAACACAGTAAAGTCTAGTCTTTTAATTGAATTTTTGACTAAAATCACCATGAGCACCAACATGAGACAACTGCAAAAAGCAGAAAACCATTTCTTATTCATTCTCTTGATTTGTCAAAAAAAATCAAGTTCTATTAAAAGTCTACCTTGCCAAAGTTTTACAACTGGTATTTAAAACAAACACAAAGTGACTTCTATGAAAGGCATTTAACCGCTACCATATATTAACACCCCCGCCCTCCCCAATATCTAGATTTTGATTTAGTCAGTCCTTATCACATTATCAGGCCTCTATGGTGTTACTGATAAGAACATTTCAAATACTCCAATAAAACCATAGGAAGCCTAAATGCCACTGTTCAATGTCTTAAAACCTACTCTCTCTTTCATACAAACTCTGTTGGAAAATGGCTACTCATAATCTACTGAAAATAAAAATCTCTCTCCACTAGCGATCTGAATAGAAATTCCAATTTTATACACAAAAAATTTAACAGCTGAAATGATATGGCTCCATAAGTAAATAAGTACCAGTATGTACTTGGTGACCTTCTGACATATCAACAATATTGTTATTATTGTATATTGTATGAAACAACTAGGTTCTAATCTATGTGTAAGTTGAATAAAGTTCATTACTGATTTATTTGATTTTATTACCTGTATCTAAATCTGACCTCTTCCATAAGAGGTCTCATATGATAAAGAGGATTCTGCTCTTCTGGCCTCTGAACATGATACTGGTCATAGTCATCATATGATCTCACATTGTGAACAATGCTTTTGAATGACTGTTTGCACAGTGGACATTCTGCCTTCACCTTGGACCATTCCACCAAGCAAACAAAACAAAATGTATGGAAGCAGCTGTCAGTGAAAGATTTGTTTTCCAGTTTACTGAGGCATATAGCACAGTTAGGATCTGGTGAGGATGCTCCAGGTGGCTGTGAAGTTGATGGAGCAGGTTGCTGAGCAGATTCATTTTCATGCTCATCAGCAGATTTGGGATTGTCAGTACCAGCATTCTCCACTTCTGCTGCTGTTGATGCAGCTACCTCTGATGACCTTGACACAGAATCAATATTTAGACGTTTTCGGCGGGAAGGATACTTTTTCTTCTGTCCATTATCCATAACTGAAATCAATTATTATATTCATTAAAATATTTTGATTCTGCTGCCTGACATTCCAGACAAGTTCTTTGCTCTAAGATTTTCTCAAAAAGATATCCAGACATGGGATCCATTACAAATTTTGAAATCTGTAGAACTTTTGGAACTTATATTTAAATACAATACCAAATTCTGACAAACTCCAAGTTAAAAAAATTTTCGTCATTAAAATGATTATAAGTTTATAACAGATAAAAAAACTTGCTCAAACTGCTGTTTTATCAACCACTTTTCAAAACAATCCTTATTTTCATTTTTCACCTTGCATGTAAAGGACAAATAACCAGCAGTGCTCAAAGAGAAAATTTTCAAGGGACAAGCCCCAGGTTTGCTGCCTCTAAAAAATGACAGGCCTTGATTAAAATGGACAGACCCCATACAGGAAGTTTTTATTTACACAATTTTTAATTCCACTCATATATCAGCTTGTATTGTAATATACTACTTGTAGATTGAAAATTAAATTCAATTTGTTGAAACACACATTCTTTTTCGATAACCTGAAAACTTAAAGTCAATTGATCAAAATAACTCATTAGTCATACAGCCTACTTTGATCTGAACTTTCCTGCATTTTCACATCTAGTTTTCATTAAATTGCTAGTTTTATTTTCACAAGATTGAGAGAGACGGTTAAAACAATCAACATTTTATTTTTCCTTCATTAAATCAGCTGATTATAATTTGTTTTTTTCAATTGCCATAACTTCAGTTAAATGGCACCAAACTTGTTTATATTCAAAGCTTCTTCGGCATGACATATTGAAACTTGCCTGCTGTGTAAATCATTATAAAATTATAATTATAAAATTATAAAAAATAAAATTATAAAATTATAAAACATTCCAGGGAGTTTTCCTGTGTAATCATTAAATGATGCATTATTTGCTCAATTCACAAATCTGTTGTAACAACAAACAAATTATCTGGTTTCTGATTTAATTTCTGCAAAGGACAACAATAATATCTGGGTCATCTTCTGCGCATCAGACCATGTTTCAACTGCTAAGTAATGGTTGGCTTCATGTTTATCAATGACATTAATTGATTCCACTAAAAACATGTATATTACTTTAATCAAGAATATTTAGAAGTGTACACAAGTGTACAGTAAACACAATCACTGACACTAGTTTACTCGCCGAAAACATTTTATAAAGTGGGAAAACGGCAAGCTTTTTCACACACCAACTGTACAAAATACACAACAATCATGCCAACAGCTAGAGGTAATTGGGGTATTTTGGAAGACGACTGAGCAGGATTGAAATAGATTGAATATCGACTTGTTTTAAATTTTGGAAAGGACTGCTGGCCCATCACCTGCAAATTAAGATAGGCTCGTATTTGGTTTTGAGGAGCCCCGGGCTATCCTTATTTTTCAGTACTGAGTCCAGTAATGTTCGCTTATTAAGGAATCAATATATTGTGTAAGTTTAGAGAACAAACATGACAGCTCGTCTTTGTAGGAATCCGTAAAAAAAACAAAATAATATGTACAGGCAAAATGTTAATTCTAACCTTAAATTATTGTGCAGATGTTCTCGGTGTTACTGCTGTCGACTCTAACCTGGTATGTTACAATCGTTTCAGTTCTTTAGAACGTCATTTCCCAACAAGATGAGTCCTAGAAAGTGTTTCATGTCGGATAACTTCGGAATTTTTCGGAGCTAAAAAAATAATCCAAAACGCGGCGATTAATTTAACGGGATAAGTTATTGGAGGACAAAGAAATATAACGTGCACTAAGATAGATTGAAATCAACATCTTAAGTGATTAATAAATGCAAAATATACATTCGAAAAATATAATTTTTCAACCATAAAATATGATTTTATAATATATCTGGGTTAATCAACCAACACTTTCTCCCTCATATTTACAATCAGCTTGATTTAATCCTTTGAAAAGGGAGCCAAACAGACGGAATTAATCGAGTACTGGTGTTTCAATATAAGTGTAATAGCGTTTATCTACGTTTACATATCAACGATACAGACAGTTGAAAAAAGGTAAAACTTACATTGTGGATCATTTGTGTATATGTAATCATTCATTGGTCGTTTTATGAAGTGTGCACGTTCTATTTCAGACATGTTCACTGAAGTCTCATTTCCACCAGTATGTCAAACGAGTAGGCTACTCTAGAATGGAATCCAACCGGAAATAAACAAAGTAAACAAGGTATGATGTTAAAAATTTATTTAATATGTTTAATAACAAGAAGTTGTGAACGTTTGAGCTTTATCTCCTTTATTTACATATATATGCAAACACTAAATGTTTAGCTTTACGTTCGGTTTACTGTTAATTGTCGGCAAGTTTGCATCCGAACACAATCAAATGGCTGGATACATCAGAGGTCATTTATCTATAGATGTTCCCTAAGTTATGAAGTATCAGAATGGTAATAGAAGTCAAACGGCTGTATTTCATAGCAGCAAAATATAAATCTCAAAATTAACAACTCTAAGTTCGTATTAGTGACACCCCCACCCCCTTCTCCCAAAAAAATCAATAAAAAAAAATCACTTAGCCACGCCTTTATTTTCCCTGGCTCATGTACGATGTCCCCAATGTGGCGACGGATCAAAACGGCCCAATTTCGAAAAGGCCCACTACCAAAACGGCCCGTTTCCATAACGGACCGGTCCGAAACGGCCCACATTTGGAAAAGTTTAATATCTAATGCCTGATTATGTTTATCGAAATACATTTGGGTTTACTGAAATTCTGTTTACAGAGAGTTGGAGATAATGCAAACTCCTCATATAATTCATATTTAATAGCATAATATATATATACAATGGACAGTATTTACAAAAGCAACTTGTCTCTTTTATCTGAAGAACCAAACAGAATATGTTGACATAATTAGATTATCAACTGATGATTGATACCATCAAAACTTGATTGGTTAAACAATGATATAATCCATGTGTTAAATACAAACATTCATCAATCAAGTTTGACACTTTTTACACACTGTCACAATTGCTTTTGCTTATGATTATAAGTGCAAACTATTGATATTTTTTTTTGCAAAAAATACTATTGAAAATATTGATAAGGTCTGAATGTGTGATACTCAATGAACCACTTTACACGACAATAAAAGTTGTAATTAGCAACAATTTTTTTTATATATGTGCTTATTTTTTTTGGCCAACATACATTACAATATGACTAATGAAATGCCTTTTCTTTTTTAAATCTATATCACATGACAAAATGTGCGCTATTATTTCTTTAATAATAAATACATGCTGTCAGGCTATTTTGTGTAAACTATCTATCGGGCAAATAGTATATAATAGTACAAAACAGTACAATTGAAAAAGATTGGTTCAGTTATGAGTTTAATCTTTATTTATTTGACAATGATTGCGAAACAAGTTCGTACAACTTATTTAAATCCCTCTCGTTGGCGCGGATGGAGGCGTTTTTGTGGTCTTTATTGTAGGAGGAAACCAGAGTACCCGGGGAAAACCTACGTGTCCGGACGGGAGCCACTACAGAACCCTCTCACATACCTGCCCCGGTCGGGAATCGAACCTGGGTTGCGACTGCGCTGTCCGGACACCCTATTATGAGATAATGTCTCTATGTATATTATGACACAGACCCATATAATAATTAAATTGGATAAATATTCTGGTCCTGGATATAACTGGTCCGTTTTGGACCAGCCGTTTTCGATTGGGCCTTTTTGGAAGTGGGCAGTTTTGACCCCGCATTCCCTAATGTCATTCCATCACTGGTCGCTGATCATCTGATTTTAACTGGATTTCTTCCCCGGCCCAACGCTCCAAAATGCTCCGATGACCAGAGGATCATTGATTGGTCTCCAGCCTTGTTTAAGTAAAAATTATGCTGGCAGATCATGGTACAGCGTCTTGATTGGATTTGTGACTAAGGCTTAAGTCAGGGGCTAATTCTGTAGCATCTGCTTTTAAAATGAAGGTCAGAAGCTTATCTTTGCCAATGTTTTTTTTGGTAATGAGGTTCATCAGCAGTTTGTGTACACCCTTTTCAGTGAACTGAAATGTTCGGCATAGATGGTATGCCTCTCTGTCTCATATCTGGAATGTAAGTGATATTTTTGCAGGTGAATGCTGAGATAAACTTCTTGTTTATAGAATTTTTGCTCTGATTGCATTGCTGCTCTTGGAGGAAGCCATTCTTTTTCTTCAAAAGTGCAACACCAGTAGATTTCAGGATTTCAGTCCCTTGCTTTTGAGCTTCTTGGAGCTTTCCTTGAAGTTGTTGCTGACTGTATCCTCAAAGTATTTCTTGTTGGCTTTGTGTATCTGGTATAACAATTCTTTCTGTAACCTCTTGTATCTGTCAAGGTCCTGTTTCTGCTTTGTTTTTCTTGCTTTTTTCTAATCTCCCTGTTTTCTTTGAATGGTTCTCTTAATTTCAGTGGTCATCAATAAATTGGTGTGCCATGATGTCGTCATTTTGGAAGGGACCCGTTTTTCAATGGTTGTATGTATGGTTGTCTTTAATCTTTCTCAGGAATCTTTTATGCTAATTTAAAGTGGATGACTGACTCTGCTTCCTTTTTCATCTCTCTGGTCATTCAAAGCTTAGTGATTAAACTGGGCTTTCAATATGGCAAGCTTATCTGCTTTGAAAGCCATTTTTAATATTTCATTTAAAAAGATTTTTCAAGGTATATTATTCGTATCCATATTTCAGATTTCCACAATAAAGTTGAATATTTGTGGACATTATATCAAAAAAAATCTCTATTTTATATATTTTTTTGGTTTAGAATGATAGCAATTTAAATTTATTTCAGCTAAGATATGGCGTTTCTCTTCATTGTGCAAGTGCCATATGACCCTGATGACTCTGAAGAAAATAAGCTAGATGTTGAGATCCGCAGATCTTCCAAACCTGAATCATCACCAGAAAATGGAAATTCAGATAATACAAGTAAGACTTACGCAGAACAGCTAGCATGTTCATGTTAGGAAACTATCCAGGGATTCCTTTGGACAGCCTCCACCACAAAAAAGCTGCAAAATTTGCCATATGGCATGAACTGTGTCGTTTTAATTTAAAACAGTTTGTATAGACTTAAATATTGATTTAACAGTATTTCTGTCTTATTGCAATGCCCAGTTCATTGCAGGTAAAGGAAGACCCAGAGGGACCTCTGTACACTATTTTAGGCACAGAGTGCACCTGGATAGAACCACGGACCATGCAAGGCAGCTGGTAGACCAGGATTCGAACCAACAGCGGTGAGGGGTTGAGAGATTGCAAGTTAATGATCTTAACCACTTGGTCACAGAGGCCCCAATTTAAAACAGAATTTGAATCACAGAATAAGTGGAACCTGTTGGTGTTATTGGTCAGTGTATCTGATGTGTGGCTTACATTTTAGCTGACCTGATCACAAAATGGTCAACGGTGAGCTTTTGTGATCACACTTCATCTGTCTGTGAGTCTGTCTGTCAACTTTTTCTGTAAACGACTTCTCCTGAATCACTGAACGGATTTTGTTCAGACTTAGTCTGAAACATCTTGACATCAACTTTTCTCAATTTTGTTCAAAAGGGTCTGCTATAATGCACAACATGGCCTCCAGAGCTAAAGATAGAAAAAAATTGGAAATCTTCTTGACAGAAACCATAAAGGCTAAACCTTAGATATTATGCATGTACCATCATATAGAGGTTCTCTACCAAGTTTGTTCAATTGCTGACCCTGGGTTCAGGTTTGGTCAAGCCTTAGGAGGGTTTTATTTAAAATAGACTTATATAGTGAAATCTTAAAATATCTTCTCTGAAACTATACAGACTAGAGCCAAGATAATTTGTCCTCATAGGTCAAATTTGAGCGAATGGTGACACTGAGGTCAAATTTGGCCCTTATTTTACATAGACCTAAAAATCTTCTCCTCTGAAACCATACATACTAGAGCTTAGATATTTTGTGTATAACATCATATGGTCCTTAACCAAGTCCTTAACCAATGCCTCAGTTACATTAACATTTGCTCTATAGTTAAGATATGGTGGCCCTAGGCCCCTAAAATCAAGAGATTTCTGAGGCAGCTGCAGAAGATCTGCAGTAGTCTCAGGGCGATCTGAGATCCAAATTGTTTGCCACTCAGATTATAACTTTTGAAAAATTACACAGAAAAGTAAAATTTTAGAGTTTTAGCAGACAAAGACTTTTTCAGCAGATGACAATTCAGCATTGAAAGGGTTAGAATCATTATTACAATAGCTACTAATACTGTTTACTTATATACTCAGAGACGTTCAAATTTCTGATAAACTATGCTACATGACTTGAATCTAAGTACTGAAAGTATTGAAGGCATGTGTAATTATGGATTGATAATTGCTCCTGATGATATATATAATTAACAATAATTTGAAGAAACAAAGAGAGCTCCTGTACTGTAAATGTGCTCTTAAATTTGTTACATTCTGATGGAAAATTAATTATTATAAACATAAACTAAATTTACTCTCCAAGTACTGTTTGCTTCTTTAATAGATTAAGCAATACCAATGCAATGAAATTATTGGCTAAGATATTGGAATGAAAATATATTCATCATACTTGCATAGTTCATAATTGCATTTCAATAATTGGGAAAAGCTGTTAGCAACTGTAGTTTCCTAATTTTGCATAACAGTAACTGTAAACTATTTGATGATTTGTTTTGTAAATGTCCTATTCAAAGACGTTTAACTTGCAAAATGAGCTTTTATAACAACTCAAGTAATGTTTCAATGGTTTTCATAAGCAATGTTTCCACCTGTGTAATTTATAACTCTTATATTGTCATAAATTATATCAGTGGTTTAACTATCCAGATAGAGCTGTGATTGAGTGTTTGCATCTCATCACCTGGATTTAGGCATTTTTCCCTGATATGACTACTTTATTAGAGATTGTGGAAAATGTTCTTTCAGAGTTGATTTTTTAGCTCGACTGGTCGGAGAATATCAGAGCTATTCTACTCACCCTGGAGTCTCCAACATCACACCTTGGTTATGGTTTTGCATGCAATTTTATATATGACACCACAACTCAGTAACTACTACATGTATTGCATTGAAACTTTCTACACAGCTTCCCAACCATCACAACTATGTTAATAATTCAGTAAAAATCTCTGTCACTTATATGATGCAAATTTTGCACTTTTTTTACTTAGAAATCAGGTTAAAAATTTTGGTTATGCAACTACATTAACCCTTTACTACATATAAGTGCCATTTGACACCTTTGCAGACAGAATAGACCTAGATCAGGCAGCTCCTGTAGGAGCCTGATCGAAGTCAACTCTGTTTGCTAAAAGAACTTTTTCATAACATTTGGATTTGGTATTTTCCCTTATCCAAAGGATTTTTCTTTTTTAAATATAGCATTATGATGTAATGGTCTAAAACTAGCCTGTGGAAGAAAGGGTTCAAAGTCCATATCTCAGTTACTACTTTAAACATTACATTAAAAAAATCTTCTTATAAGCAGCAGAATGGTCAAGAGAGAGCTGTCTTATGAACAGCTCTTGTTTTTGTTTGGTTACTGTTGGCACTCTGGTTTAAGGCCACAAAAAGGTGCCTTTTCCAACTATTCCAAACAAGGAAACTCAATGATATATATTGTTAAAATATCAGTCTTAATTGTTGTACAAAATTTAAGATTTTAACTTAAATTACATGAGATTATATTATTCAAGACTTACTCTTGTTAGAATAAATTAAACATTTGTGCTTTCTCATTTAAAACAATTTTTTTTATCATTTTATCATTCAGGTGAAGAAGAAGGGACATGTGACTCTGCTAACAATTCTGAAAGTGAAGGAGAGATTAGTGAAAATGATGACTCCACTGCCTCTAATACAGATGGTGGGAAAAAAAGGAAAAAGAAGTTGAAAAAAAAACGAAAGAAGGAGATTCGGACAAAATCTGATAATGATGATAGTCCAACAGCAGGTATTTCCCTGAGTTTTTCTCAGGTGTTTGTAATCAGAAATCCAGTCTCTAGGTTCAATGTATGTTTATATTAAAAAAATTATTCTTCCTCACACAAAAGTGATACATTTCATCATGTTGCTGAAATTAGCAGTGTTATGTCTGCTTACTTTATAAAAATGTTTATGTTTCATATTAATTATTTGTATGGTTACAGTGTTGTTGTTCTTTCAATACAATTGTACTGTTTCAAACATAAATTTTAGAAACCATTTTTGTATTGTAATATAGATAAATAGAAATGTCAGTCATTTAAGAGTAGAACATTTTTCACACTAAAAGTAGCGGTATGCTGTTTTTTCCAGATATAAATGTTTATTGAAAATGAGTTTTTTTAGTTGTTTTTTTTTAAATGACAGTTTTACAATATGTTATTATGAACTTTTTGGCTGATTGTAAAGCATAATGTCAAACATATTCTCATTTGTTTTAAAGAGAAAGATAGTAAGAAAACTGAAGAAGATGAAACCTGGGAATTTCCAGAAGAGAAAACTGATGAGAAAATAGATGGAATCAAATCAGCTGAAGAAAGCACAAAACAAGATGAAAAAACAAAAGAGATAGAAAACAAAATTGAGAAGACTGGCACTGATGAAAGAGTCACTCAACAGGGAAGTTCAGAGACAATATCCAATGACCAGAAAGAAACTCTGGAAAAGCCTGATGATCTGAAAGAACAGAAAGAAAGTGCAGAAAATGCTGATAATCAGAAAGAAAATAATGTAAAACCCGAGGATAATCAAGAAGCAGTAGAAGCTAAAGATGAATATGGAGAGGAAAGTAAAACCAATGATAGTGACCCTAAAGAAGGTGAAAAATCAAATGATTCAGTGAAGTCTGATGCGGAAGAAGCAGAGAAAAATCCTCAATTTTCTATGTCATTTGATAAAGACTCCTTAACACCACTGCTACCAAATTTACCACTTTACAAAGTAAGTGATGGTGTAGCATTTCATACAATAAATGGACTTACTTCTAACTCACTGTACTTGCAACTTCTGAGATTGATATGTTAAGAATAGGGAAAACAATGCTTTTCACACAGACCAATAATGCCAAATTTGAATGGATT
>JAULCC010497711.1:0-10865 GCA_032358795.1 Nuttallia obscurata | reverse complement strand
GCTCGTGTCATATGTTTTTAGTCAACTCGTTTCATAAATATGATATTGAATAAACACTCATGTAAGATCCTCTATGTCTAGATACCAATTTCTCTGCTCATACAAGTTTATACAAACAGGTGCATATTAACATATATTTCATCCATTTGAAATTCTTTGAGCTTTGAAAAAAATGTTTCTATCTGCCGTCAGTTATTATGTTTTGAAAATTACAAACCTAATTATAACCCTAATGAACCTCCTAATCTCTACTCTCTGATTTTGTTCAACCATGGAAATATTTCATTTATCAAAACAACCTCACTTTTTATTTGAATATATTTTGTTTGAACTTTTATAGTGAAACTTGCATTAAAATGGCAACTTAATAACTTTTTAAACTCTTCCCTCTGTTCAAATAGACCACTCCAGTGGTAGGGAAAGTTTACTGTAGTAGATTTTTACATAGTATTGCAGAAAGTGACGTAATTGATATAAAAATAATAAATAATGATAAACAGTGCAGACCCTTATCTGATGTCTCCATAAAAAGCTGTTCAATCTTGATCAACACTGTTTTTGCAAATTCCAGCTATCTCCAGTGTTGAAAGGGCTTTTAAAAGATTCGACGCTGAGAAAGTCAATACATACTAGCATTTATCTTGGTATTATGAATATATCTGACTGTCATCCATCTAAGGCATATTCCCTACAAATGTTATGAAAATCAAAATTTGGTGAAAACAATTCTTAAAATGAAGATAAATTGACATAGAATAACATATAGCTTTCAATAGATAATTTTGACCTGAATTTATATTAAATTGCTACATATACCCAAAAAATCTAAAAATATTAACTATGGTATTTACTAATCTATTAGTCTATGATAGCCATGAGTTGAGGTTAAGTATAACCCTTAGCCTGCTGAAAAATTGTCATCAGCTGAGACTGTCATCTGCCTGGAGTTTTAAATTCATTGGACTTGCTCAATATTTGCAGAAACAATTGGCAGAATGTCAAACAGCTTGGATCCAGATCAGACATCGGCATCTGCTGTGGATCCAAGCTGTTTTGCAAATTTTATCACGGTCGGGCTTAGCAGGCTAAGGGTTAAATTTTCCTTTACACCATTCCTCCAAGTCAAGTAAGTATTCATATAGTTTTAATTTACCTAGATCATAAGTCAAAGATATGATTTGATATTAGACTGGGGAATGCAAACTTGACTTATGAGCGAGTATAAATGGTTTACTAATTTTCGTCAGTCTAATCATGCCGAACTAGTAGATCTGTAACATTGGTAAATCAAATAACCATGTCAACTGTTAAAGAAAAGGTCTTTGCATGGTAGATTAAGGGTTACCCCTGTAACCGGCTAGTAATATATGTGTTAAATTAAAACTTAAAGTTTTATCATGTAAAAGACAATTAACATAATTATGTATGAGCATTAATTTATTTCAATAAAATTCTCTACTTATATTGTTCCCTTACAAAATGATTATGTTGTTTCTCATCTTGGTCTTGCTGTCCTTAACTATGGTACTTAAGTGTTTTTGTGTTTTATAGGATGCCAAAGGAGATGAAGAAAAGCTTCCAGAAGTAGAGGAAAAGAAAGACGAAGAGGAAGTAGATATTGATTTAAATGACCCAGAAACTGAAAAAGCAGCATTAAAAATTCAGGCAGGTTTCAAAGGGTTCCAAACACGTAAAGAACTGAAAGAAAAGAAAGAAGCGGAATCAAAATCAGAACCAGCTGAGGAGAAACAGGAAGAAGAAGTAAAGAAAGAAGAGGAAGAAGTGGATATTGACTTGGACGATCCTGAAGTTGCAAAAGCAGCAACCAAAATTCAAGCTGGATTTAAAGGATATAAAACACGGAAAGAAATAAAGGATAAGAAGGAATCAGGCACAGATCCTGTCACCGAGGATAAGGCTGAAGAAAAAACAGAAGAAGAAGCAAAGACAGAAGGTGAGGAAGTTGATATAGATCTAAATGACCCAGAGGTCGCCAAAGCTGCCACTAAAATTCAGGCTGGTTTTAAGGGTTACAAAACGCGCCAAGAACTCCAAAGCAAACAAAGCAAACCTAATGAAGAAGACAAACAAGATGGAGACTAGAATAAAAAATGCACTTTATGTATAGATATAAAACTAAAATGAAGATTACAGAGAGAATTTAGCTCATTAAACAATATATAGTACTGATAATCACATACCAGGCATTGCATTTTTAAAAGTCAGTCATACTGCTCAGCATTGGTCTTGTATATTTGCACTCCTGATGTCAGGACAATATCAACTGAGATAGCATATCCAGATAACGGCTAATTCTATAACAATTATTGACATATTCCAAAATTGCTTCACCCATATACTAGTGACATTTAGAAAATACAGAGTATTACTTTGATATTTCTTGATGGAAAAATTGTCAAATGATAACAAAATTTACATTCTTTCCTTAAAATAAATATCATACTGCTAAGTGCCACACTAAATGGGAAAATTTTGCAACAGTATCTATGTGGATAGTTTTAACTTAAATGATTATAAGTATCAGTTTCCATCAGACACATGAAGGGAGTCATAAAAAAATATACCTAAAGTCTTGACAGAATCATTGAAAGAAGGTCAGTATGGTAGTAATGAAAACTGACATGATCATGTTACTATTTTTCAGTGGATAAAGATCCACATTTTAAACAGATATTTGTACTTTATTTATAGTTATGGCATTAATTTGATATAAATGAATGTAAGTTTTATTGAATCATCTAAGATGATTAATAGTTGCTCATATTAAACTATCATGTAAAATACTTGACCTAAACTCCAAGCAGAATCTGTTACTTCATTCAGATCTTGTTTTGCCTATCTCTGTCTGCAGTAATCATGAATCTAGAGATTTTTTTCTGCTCTGACCAAATATATAATAGTTATTGCTTTATAAAGTGAGTATGGTTGATTGTATATGTTTTACATGTTTACTTTAAATACTCTAACATATTTTGAAATTGGTAGCGTTGTAATTTTATCAAAGTATCCATCATATGTGAAGTACACCTTGCCTACAATAGACTGTCAGTGTGCATGTATTTGCAGTCTAAACAAGGTCTATACTGTTTGCCATTTATTGTCCTGATCAGAGTCTACTGCTAGAAAATAATTTTTCCAAGAATAAAGTCACACAGCAAATTCATATCAGACTCTCCTATGTTATTTATTTAGCTAAATTGCATTTATCTTCCATGACCACAGAAATTCTTTTCAACCATATCTAAAACTACTATAAAGGACATTGAATATTCAGTTACATTTTCATTGATTATGAAGTTTTCAGTACACACACATTGTTTATCTAATTGAAGAAATATTTGTTTTTGTATTCAATGACAAAGCAGTAAAATCCCAGGGTTTGACATTTATATTTTCTTTATTCAAGGAATTTACAATCAGATATTTGAAATAGCTTTAGAGATGTTTGTTTTATAAATCCAAGGGTTGCCTAAGATCTAGGCCTTAGGTAATGAATCTTTCTTGAGCATGGACTTTTTCTCATACTTTAAGTTCCAATACATTCCATTGGTTGAAACCAATCATGTGATTTATTTGAGCTAGTCTCATTTATAGATTTCTGAACATGTGATCTAGTCGGTGCTCAGGGAAACGTTCACAACTTTAGATTTTTTTTTCTAACTTATTGAAATAAATCTAATATGCAGAATCTCAAAGTTTATTACACTAAGTGTCAGACTCTGGATATTAAGGTGGCAAGGTTTTACTTAATCATATTGGTAGTTCTTATGGCAATATGGCAAATAGATGGTGGACATTGTTACAACCGCCATCATGACAACTTGACAAACAATCCTGGTGTATCTAGTTGAGGGCTGTACAGTTGATGTATCAGACCGCTTGTCCAGGGCTAAGGTTTTTTTTAAAAGCTAGTGTTTCTCTTGAAAATAATACTTGTTCTACAAAGATGCTGCTTTGATAAAGTGGTAAAATTGGTATAGCATTTGCTGAACTTGTGATTGTCAAGAAAAAAAAACATGTCCAGGGTTCATGGTTTTGCATTAAATTCCTTGTGTAGAAGGGTTTTTTTTCCATTTGTCTTTGACATTTTTAGAGGGATTTTGTACAGCCTTAGTATTTATGTAGTTGTCATTAACTATTTGTCTTGTTGTCAAGTTGTCTCTGTGCAGAATATGTAAACTTGACATTGAAGAAGATAGACACTATAGAAAACTGAACGATGGATAAATGTGTAATATTGAACAAATTATTTTCTCAATGTATATTTCATACTATGTTATTTCTATCTTTACAACAGGTTAAGATATGGAGGCCAAGACATGTAAACATTGCTATGTTGTGTATCTTACAAAATCACTGACATACATTGCTGCAATTGTGTGGACCTCTTGGACAAAATGAAATGACAACCTTTTTATATGGAAAATAAGTAAATTACATCTTTATGAAACATGTTTTCTATAAATCAAAAAAAAAAAAGAAAAAGAAAAATGTTTTGAGTAAATCTACAGAATACCTGAGACTGAGTATTTATAGTTTCAATACCTAAACTTGGTAGTATTCTAACTTTGAAGTCGAAACACCTTACATTTTCCAGCATTATTAAAATAGCATATGCTTTTTAAAAAAAAACTATATTACACTGTTTTTCATGCACTAAATACAAAAGTTTATTTATAGTCTCTGAATACAAAAGCTTACTTATAATCTAAAAAGATGCCTCAATAATATTCCTTGGGACAATTTGATGGATGAGTAGAAGACTTTTGTAACTTCTACTTAACTCCATTAAAGATAGGGTTGATATTGTGCTAAGTTCAGGAGTTAATGGTCAACTTTAATCCTGATCTTTGTTGCATTTAAACCCTTAAGATGATAAATTCTTATCATGGACTCCTCAGTCATTCCAAATAAATCAGTTAATTTATTGCGTTTACATGGAATTATCATGTGCTAAATTTTTATCGGTGGAAAACAATGTAGATCCAGATCAAATGGCTTTTGTAGAAATCATTGGATCTTGGTCTTCACTATTTTCAAGTTTCAATTTTCAGTCAGGTTGAATGACTAGAGTATATCTTATTAAATTTTGATATTAGAGTATTTTATTTTTATACATAGAATCAAAACTTAATTTTGTCCGGGAGGTCATGGTGTGGTTGTTAACATTAAGTTGTTGTTGTTTGTAGAGGTGATATTAGCTGACAGGAGGAAGTAACTTAAACATCACTGAATAATCTCACTTTGGTCCAAAATTTGAACTGGTCAGTGTAGTATTTTAAAGCTTGTTTTCATTAATATCGTTCAGGCAGTAGTGAAAAAGAATAAAAACCATAGCAACACTGCAGTCTGCCATCAGACATCGGATTATTACAAGTCTGAGAAGAAACTGCATTGCTTTGTATGTTTTCCAGTAAATTTTAGCTGAACTGTGAATATATAAATATATTTTAATGACAATTGAGTTACCTCCCCTGTTTGTTTTCACCCCACTCTCTTGGTCTGTTTTTTAGGCTACACAGTGTAACAGTAGAATTTGCACAGGATTATAAATCCTTTTCAGTGCAGGTAATCCACTGAGTACTGTCACTTGTATAAGGTACTGGCCGTGGGCTCATGTTTTAATGAATACTCATTAAATATTTAACACTTTGTTTAATTGCATTTTACTTAAATGTGAATAATTGGAAGATCTTATCCATCAGACTGTCTTCAGGTGACACCTTAAGAGACATTTGTTTTCCTGGAGCAAATTTGAAATTTCTTTCTTTGAAATTGGTGTCAACTTCTTTGAAAACTTTATTCATTATCAGAATAAAATACTGTGTCTACCAGGATTGAGTTCAGAGCTTTATTATGAATGTTTGCGAGTGCTAGTTGCTTGATTGAAAAAAACACATTATCAAATTCATCAATTAAACCCTATTATATCAAATTTAATGATTTACCGTAGGTTTAATAAGAATAATTCAGTTAATCATTATTTATTTATTCGAAACTGAATATAAAAAGGTATTTCTAAAGTAACTGTATTTTTTAAGAAAGACGAGATTAAGTACAAAACATTGTCTTTTGAAAAGATATTTACCATCAACATATATGTGCTAATACAAAATATTTATACAAATATAATAAATATGAGCCATTTAGGATTATCAGTATACATGTATTACTTTACAGCTGTTCATTACATACTGTGTAAATATTCAGTTATATTTAATCATATAGAAACATCTTACTTCAGACTGTTTCGTTTATATTTATTATTATAAAGTTAGATGATGCGTGTGTATCACACCCCAAGATTGCCTCTTTGTAAACAGCCAGCTTTAGTATTGTGTCCATATTACTGTTGCCATGGCAATTGTCACCGACTTTTTTCTCCAGGAAGGTTTATTTGTATTGTGATATTTTTCCCAGTTTCCAAATTTCCTAGCTTATATCTGTCAGTGTTTGCCACCTCTAATCCAGGAATCATGATTGAAAAATTATATGTATTTTAACTGTTGCAGTTTTCTATTGTAAATCCAAGATCAAAATTGTTCACATGTTTACCTTTTAAGATATTCTTTGGAATGTTTAGTATCAAATCAGATTGACCAGGAAATTTTCACTTGTAAACTTTTTAAAAGTCTTTGGAATGTTTAGTATTTATTAAAATGAGAGAAGTGGGACACAGGCTAAAACATGGTATGGTTGAAGTTGTAAGATTTCTGTTTAAAACAATTTGTTTCTCAGCTAACATGAAAGAATCTTGTGTGCAAATAATGTTTGTGTTACCTATCACAGGTTTACATTTATCAAATGTGTGTTAACAATGCTTTTTCAGCACATACTACTCAGCTTAATCTTGGTGAAAGTTAGTGAATGAAATTTATAAAAAAACACACACTAGAAACAATAAACCAGTGTTTCAGCAACATAATATATTTAATGGAAGTATGGTTCTACACTGATGACAGCTAGATAAGTCTTATGTAGGATTTGACTTGGTTCAGAGATGTCTGTTGTAAATATGTACACATACACGTATCATTATAAGGAAAAAAAGTAACAGTAAGATTTTGCACCAAGCTCTTGATTAGGGTTTCACCCTTAGCCAGCAGAAATTTTTTTAAAATTCATCAGCATGGCCAAATATTTGGAGAAACAATTGGCTGAGCGTCAAACAGCTTGGATCTGAGTTAGACACCAAGTTATTCGGCGTCTTATCTGGATCCAAGCTGTTTGCATATTCTGTCATGGTCACCCTTAGCATGCGTAAGGTTAATTGTGATGAGCCAGTATGAATTTAAATCTAGTCTCATTCTTCCTGATGTTAGTGCTCGGAGAGTTCTATTACTTGTTTGTAAGTTTAGGCTGCCTAAGAACCTTTGCTTGTTTATATACTATTCATTGCTAAGGCAGTCATTTTTTTATGTACATGTATATACAAGTATGTAGTAAATATCTCTACTTTTTGCAAAGATAAAAAAACTTTTTACTGAACAAAATCTGGGAAAATCCACATCAGCACGTTTTCAATTATTTAAAGTGTTTTTAAAGATAGTTTTGTAAAAGTTTTGTATTAATTTTGTAATCCTATTTATTGTCACATTCCCATGATCAAATGTTGCAATACCATGCAAATGTCGGATGTATATGTAGCTCAATTCACACTAACCATCAGTATCATTAATAGATATTTTATTGTGATTTTTTTAAGCTTTGACTAGACTACTCATACTGTGTGTGTGTGTGTGTGTGCTCTTCAGAGTTTGCAACTCACTACTTGTTCAAAAGTGCTCTGAAATACCAGTATAAAATGACAGTAAACATTTACCATCAGATTCTAGTGTGCATAAGCAATATTACAATTTAGGGATGCAAGATTTGAAAGTCAATACAGATCAACTGGAGAGAGATTAAAAATTACCCATTTGATACCATTGCTTTGTGTATAGAAGTATAATTGTTTCATTTTTTAGAGTATCAGACAAGATGAACAGTTGTATGAGATTACTCATATGGAAAACAGACACTATAATTATTAACCTTTAACCTCGTGAATATTCATAACTGACTCCTTAGTTGAATATTCATTAGTAAGACATTTATTTCAGAATATATTTCACAAAATATTTTTTCCATTACTAGCAGTGTAGACCTTGACCAAAATCTGTGTTCTACAATATCTGATCAGGCTTTACATAGTTTACAAGAAAGGAAAATATGACAAAAGAAAGGGTTGAATGTCTGATTCTGTATGTAACAACAGGAATTTTGCACAATTGACCAGAAAACAAGTGTTTTAGACCATATAATGAATGTAAAATACCCGCTCATATTGTTTGGTCAGTTTTGTTTAATGCCTGTAGCAGTAGATGGAACCAATAATACATGTTTGAAGAGAGATTGAAAGATCGATGAGACCGTTTGTTTTGAATGTTGGTTAACATCATAATTTTAGTCAAGAGAACTTGAAAGAAAATTGTGATAAAAAGAAATTCAGATTATTGTTAGAAAGACAAATATTAATTTTTTTTAATCCTTTGTGGGTGTGCTGTAAGATTTATTTCTAGAACTTTTATTTATTGAAAACATTCCTCTTGTTTGTTGATTGTCTAATGTCTGATAGTTTGCATAGATCTGACCAAATTTTATATATTTATCTTGGTGTAATATAACAGAAAACAGCAAGACTGTTTTAAAAAAGGCACACATTTTTTCGTCTTTAAATATCCCCTTTTTTATTGTTTTCTATGCAACATCATAAGAAAAAAATAAATGATAAGTTTAAAGGATGTTTGTGTTATTGCCATTCACACCCATTTTCAAATCACCCTCAACAAACATGAGATTGTTCAAGACAGGAAATTACAAGTCCACATTAAAGCCTGTCACATATCGTTCTAGGTTACACATCCTTTAATGTTGTTACCTATTAGTTTATCAAGGTTTAAGGTATAAACAATTTTGAGCATAGAATCTCTTTCTCATGCTCAAAGTTTCTCGTTTTCCATTGGTTGAAATTTAAACATTTGATTCATGTAAACCAATCACAGTCATAGACGTCTGAGCATAAGATGGAGTCCATACTCAAAAAAAGTTTTATAACCTCAAACACAGAGATCTGGCTTGGAATTCACCTACTCTTCTTGGAATTGAAACTCAAGAATAATCTCTTATCCTGTCATTTGGCTACCAGCTCTTATAATTCTGGTAAATGCTGAGAGCCAGCCGAGAGAGTTAGAGACTATTCTTGGGCTTCTTCAAGTCTAAGAACGGGTTGGTGAATTCCAAGCCAGAGGTTGAGTTAAAGTCAATATTCTTAATCATTTGAATGGTTTTAAGTGTCAAAAGAATATGTATGTGCTTCCTGTTTTGTAGGCTATATAAATTTTCAATTTCCACCATACTTACTAAAGCTCCATTTGTCAATTTTATTATTTATGTATTCAACAATGCTATGTTCAAACTGTTGGCATGAGGAGTCAAAAGCATATCTAATACAATCGTTACAATTGAGAGATGCCGGTAAGTACATCAAACAGGAACAAATACAATACAATGCAGTCGACATGGGTTGTAAATCTAGTCTTCACATGAAATACAGATTAAAATTCATTAAAAGTTTTTTACCCATGTTAAATACCAGAAGAACAGATAGCAAATTCCCCTTAGCTTCAAAATTGCTGGGGTTTTTTTTATATATGAAGGGAGTTAACTTGAACACTTTTTTAAGAGTAGATCACTTGGTTTTTCCCCTTTGTGGATTTTTTTGTTTTCGGCGTAGAGTGATCCTCAAAGTCCGCATATTCTTTTTCAAACCTATAGTAATCGGTTAAAACACTAAAAAAAGCCTTATAGGTACAGTCATTTTCAAACGTTGACATGTACATTTACTTTTACATTCGCAAAAAAATCTTTCCTGATGAAATAAAATCTCATCGTTTTACATGGTACTAACACAACAATGATAAATGCAAATTTAGCTTTGGCATAAAAACAGACGCTTAAATAATGATATATAGTTTTGTTTTAAGCACGTTCTTCGTAGCAGAACTATGTGGACATTGTCTCATTTTGACACATCAAATTCAAAGGAATTATTTCAGTGAACTAATTAACCTATAATACACTTTGACAGAAAGTTAATTAATTCAAAATTAATTTCAAATTCCAAACTTTTCTATTTCATACACAAAACTTTGAAAGTTTAACCTAGGGAGCTTTTCGGCGGCCTCCGTCGATCGGTTATTGACTAGCAATCTGACGGCCCTATCAAACTGTTGTGGGTTCGAATCTAGGTATGGACAGTTCGGATTGTCCAAGTAAGGCGGCCTTCCAGTTGGTGTACGGTAGGTTTGATGTTTTACCCAGTTATTCTATATGCCTGAAATCTCCAGGGGTCTTCCTCCAAGGTGAACTAAGAAAAAATACTGTTTGAGTGACGTTTAAATAAAAATAATATTAAAATTTAAGAGTGCTCGTCCATGTACTATGGACTTGGTCAGCTGAATGTTGAAAATTTTAGCTTCCACCGCTCGATGGCATCCTCTTTGTGCGAACAAAATCTGCTGCCAACCAGCTAGGCCTGTTTTCATAAAGCATCCTAGGAATTCTGTAATCTATGGACAGTTTAAGGAGAACTGTTATGGGTCTAAGTCAAACTTATTAGTAGAGTACCTATACAATTTGGTGGGGGACCTCCATGGCCGAGTGGTTATAGTCATTGACTTGCAATCTCTGAGCCCCTCACCACTGTGGGTTCGAATCCCGGTTTGAGCACTTCGGATTTTTCAAGTGAGGAAGCCTTCCAGTTGGCTTGCGGTAGGTCGGTGGTTCTACCCGGGTGCACATTG
>JAULCC010497600.1:0-10865 GCA_032358795.1 Nuttallia obscurata | reverse complement strand
TATAATTCCATAAGCAAATTTGAATAAATTTTCTAGGTTTTCGTAGACTATGGATGACGCAACCAACAATACTATTTTAATTTACATATACATATATCTTTAATTTATCACTTTTTCTTTATTTTTTACTTTCACTTATGAGGCTTCAACATCATTACGCGTAATCATAAAGCAAATCAAATCATAATGACGTTTTCAGTGACGTCATCATTGACTGTCAAAATGTTGCACTGCCCGTTTTTCGATATTATTTAGATGGTTTTCAAACATTCACATCAGCACAGAACATTATCATGAACACCATGACATACGCCAGAAGCATCACCGTTCGGGCATATTGTCTTCCATTTTGGAACTATTCGCCTAGATATATGAAGTAGTTTTTTGCAATTTATTTTCTTTTTCATGATGACTTTGTGATCAGTCCAAAGATGTGAGCCGGAACTGAATCAACCCATATATTTACATATTGCAATAACATTATTGAAATAAAAGCATATTTCCCTTATCAAAGCAAATACGTTTATCACAGTTTAACATAAACTCCTTGTTTTCTGAATATTCAACATTCTCTGACTATCAGATAAGCAGTGTGATCTTTACAAATAGGGATTATTAAGTCTGCAGTCATGTAAACAATAGATAAACTTGTTAAAGTATTTTGTGTTTTATGTTTTCATTTAAAGAGACTGAATGAGTTAAGAATGATTAAGATTTGATTCACTGCACTATGCGTCTGTTATATCAGTCTTATAGTTCGCTGTTAAGATAAGGAAACTGTTTTCATGTTTTGTACTCCACACACTGTATTGTAGTGTATCGTAAAATGTGGACTATAAACGACTTTATACGTTTAATGTTGCAAAGTTATTGCATTGTATTGTATAATCTGATAATCTGGCGTCACCTCTTTTATAACTTCTATTACAGTAAACAGATCAGATAATACTGAAAAGATTTATTGAACCAAAAGCAAGCTGATGTTCTACATACGTTAGATGGGGGTGGCACTTGTAAAAGAGAACGTGGTGGTTTTAACGTATATTTATTTTATCTGGCTTTATAAGACAGTCCATGCCATAATGGCCAGTAAACAATGTACCAACAATATGCAATATAAACCAAGAAAGTAATTCAAAATTTGGATAAAACATACACAGAAAGCCTTAGTATGATTTCAATGCTTCAATGAAATCAAGCTATTAAAAACCATTCATAACCAAATTTCATCACAAATACTTCAATAATATATTTCTTTATTAAATTTTGTCCTTTTCTTGATTCAGTCGTCTTAGTAAGTTATCAATTAATGAATGAATTTTCCCTCTATTCCATAAAATGTTAACGACAAGCTATTAAAAACGATTCTTAACCAAATTCCAACACAAATACTTCAATAATATATTTCTTTATTAAACTATGTGTTTTTCTTGAATCAGTCTTCTTAATAATTTATCATTTATTGAACGATTTTCCCCTCTATTCCATTAAATGTTAAAGACATTACAACTTAAAGCAGTGGTACAGTATTTAAGATTTGGCATGTGCTACTCTTATCTCTCTTAATTAAGCATATCAAACAAAGCATGGTTCCGCTACGTAAGACAAGATCAACCAGTATATTGATATTGTGTGACATCTTGAGAAAAATGTTTCAATCTTCTGTGACATTCGTACAGCAGCATTCAGATTGGGTTGTGGGTATCGATTAATTTCTAACTTTCGAAGGCTAACGATTATTATATCTTACATTTCAGTTGCCATTTTGGATATCATTACTTAAGTTTATATCGTTTATCAAAGAAAGCATTTAAATACGTTTCCTTTACTCCGTGTAACATTTATCATACATTTTTTATGACCCGTGCATTCTTCACAAAACAATACATGTTTAAAAAGGAAGACTTCACCACGAAATATTGGTAAAAACGATACTATGAATTTTAGTTGAATAAACTGTTATTTTGCTTAATACATTCCCTAGTCAATAAATATTTTGTTTAGTTGTCATAGAAACATATATACAATGTTCATCAAATAATTGGTTTATTACGTATAAACACCCGATAGTTTTATTTGTCAAATAAAGAACTTTATATGAAGTTACTTCTCATATTCGATCTCAATGTGGACCCAATAGTCCGCTATCCATCCCAAAATTTAAACATGAGTAGAAGGATTAAACTGTGTTCTAGATACAACATAAAATAAATAATAATAATTCTATGTCATTAACAAGTATAAAACTGAATACACAATCCACGTATAATCATTTTTATTTCAATCCTGACATACATAGTCTTTTAAATTTGAAGATTAGGTAGATCTTTGAAACATTGTTTTATGTAAATAGATGTAAAGTCTAATAATAAGATATATTAGCTGAACAAATGTTATATACATGTAGCGTTTTGTTTAAAAAAGAATTTTCTATTATGGTGATTTGCTCTTCGATCTTACAATAAACACCTGAATTGACTTGAATAATTGGAAACTGCAATAATATCTACTTGATTTGCCTGCAATACATTTTGTGGCACTGTAGCCAAATTGTATCATTGTTTTGAAGAGTAAAGAAGTTTAGTGTATGCTATTTGAAACAAGTAATATTCACTAAACAATGTGCATTGACAAACAAACACAATGATATTCTTTCTATAGACAGCGTTCTAAAAGCATTAAATTGTCATCACCTCGATCTCTATCTCTTAATTTCCCCAATTAATTTTCCAATCAGTATTTCAATTACCTAAATAGTAACTTACTCCATATTACCGATGCAGTAACGACCAAGACGTTAATTCATCTACACATGCCTTCTTAACTTCATTTCAACTTTTCTCAACGAGTATCTTTCTGAATTTTTCAGAGTGTACCAGATAATTCCGTCAGGGAAGGTCGACTGTGCCGCGGAGTAAATACCAACGTGATATATGCCATTTAATTGGCTGAAATATCCCTCTCGGTACCACCAGCCGCCTTTGAAGTCGGCGGCACAATTACGAACTGACAAGTCATTGTCACTGTCTTCCGTACTAAACTTCATTCCATCATGGTAGCTAAGAGAATCGCCGGCATTGCCACTGAAGCCGCCAACCTGCAACTGGTACTTGCTCTCTTCGTCACCGACTGAAAAATTTTCGTATTCGGCAAACGTCTTGTTGCCCTCCCAATCCCACATGTCAATACGGAGGCCATACTTGTGTTCCTGTGTAAGGATGTGGAGGATTTCATTTCCTAACCAAAAGTTGCCGTAAAGGTTTCCAAAGCCACCGCGGTATTCCAACCAACCCCGGTTAAATGTTTGTAGGCCGTCCGTTCGCCTTTGTAATACGGTATAACCCGTTCTGTTGACGATCTCGCAGTACACGTTGTCAAACAGCATATGTTTAGCTGGCCTTATTTGGTAAACACCGCTGGTGATGTATCCTTGTTTTGCAATGTCAGAACAATCTGTAATATATATGAAACTTTGTCAACACATTAATACCTTGTTGCAATCAACTCAATGGATTAAACATTATTTTAAGTTTATCATTTTAAGGCTCTTCCTCTGTGAGGAACTGAGAAAAACAATACTACAAATCTCCGATTATGTGTATCATTACAAGAGATTTCAATATAATTTTATTATGATTAAATCATTAAAACAGAATATTACTTTCAAAAAAGGAGTGTAATCGAGCCAGGTCAATAACTGAATCAGAATGCCATCGCTGCTGGTTATAACTCAAACTAAACAAGGCCATCTTTTATAAATTTTAAAATTAATATGTAAACTAATATCATTACCGTGCTAAATGATAACAACAAAATGTGTTGGTGTATTTCCTTTTTATATTATCACTGGGAGTGATTGAAACCCAAATGAATCAATAGACTGATGGTAATGTAAGTAACAAAGCCTGATGGCTAATTACGTTGTTAAGTTAATTTAAGTGTATGCTTTGTTCTTCCTGGTTTAATTGCTTTAGTTGTATACATTGCTTTACTTGTTTAGATGCTTTAGCGGTATACATTTCCTTGAAGTATTCATCTTGCAGTGATTTGCATGTCAAATTTTGCTCTGAATATTGCATTATCAGTTTACATTGTCAAAATTGTTGCTGTTTGTGTGCTACTGTGAAGATGCTGCTACTCAGCTCACTCTAGATCAGATCTGAAGTGATATCTTCGATCAGCTAACTTTTACATAGCTTATTGCGGCTGGTTTTGCCCATCAGTGTTTTTTATTCATATGTATCTAAAGCTGTTTTAGGCCTCTGCTCAAAAGTAGCAGATCTTTAAAAGGTTAAACCCCTTCACTGCCTTACCCTGGGTTTTAAGTCATATGCAAACAGCTTGGATCCGTATGAGACGCCGAGTAATATGTGAAGTTAAAACATAAGGCAGACGAAGTATTGTGCATGCGCGGTATTGCTTCCGGCAGTGATGGGGTGAACTTTAGTATTTGTACTGCTACATTCTTTTTGTTATAACCTTGACCCTTATCTTACACCTATCTTACTATATGTTTTTACTGTCTATCTTTGTCGCTTATGTCATATTGTTATTATGTGTTGCAGACTTGAAATAAAATTCATTTTATCTTATTTTAAAGGTATGTCAGTCCTATTTAAACAGAAAAAGCATCATTCCAGTTGGGCCCGGCTTTTCTTTCCATTACACTTCGGCGGTTTGGTACGGTGCGAGACGCTATTATACCTTACCTAAAATCATGCTGTGTAAGAATATATGCACTCGCGTTAACTATCGAAACATTTGCTCTTATAAAGTAAAATTAGTTTCAAAATAAAATGTCAAATTACTATTTTTACATGAAACCGAAATTGAAAAATTCTACTTTGATTTGTCGCATTATATTGAATTGTGTACGAATAATTTCAAACGGATGTTATTGGATATATTCCCATGATCATCTAAAGCCAGTAGAAAGTGCTTATCTGCTTATGAAAATGTTTGTACATAAAGTTGGTTACATTATGCAGTGTAACAATATCCCTCATGAAAAGCAGCAGTAATTATGAAATATGAATTAATGAGAAGTTGAAGTTTAAATCGATTCATATACTGTATCATCTCTTAGCTTTAAAAAACTAACTCATTTTACCCGAAAAGTCTGTTTTCGAGTAATATTCTAAGTTCAAGCAAGTTGTTAAAATATAAAACAGACTTGGTGGCCTTTCATCATGACGTGAAATGTCCTGTTCAGAAATTGCACTCGTTCGAGAAAAACTCTAACTCTTCTTTGAGTAGACACAGTAAGTTGAACTAAAATATCAACTTCGTCAATAGACAAAAAAATGCTAAAAGTATATGATATACATTACAAGTGATTTAAAGTTTAGTTTCTTTTGAAAATACAATTAAATGAAATCTAGGTACCCGTCCTATCTAACATCGTAAGAAAGTTTTCGTCGTAAGTTTTCGTCGTAAGTTCTGGTTGGCGCATTGCGATGACAGCTGCGTAGGTTTTCTACATGTCTATTTCTACGCTGAAGAATATCTACAGATTTCTAGTATACAGTTTAACTAACCTTCTTACGAAACTGGTACGAATTTCATTCTTTTGATTTATTTTTGGCTTTTGTTTTTATTTCCTGTTGTTGTTTTTGAGGGGACGGGTGAATTTTAAAAGTTCATTACAGATAGAGAAACACCCGGGGACCTCTGATAGAACCAACAACCTTTTGCAAGCCAGCTGAAAGGTTCCCTCACTCATAAGTGCCCAGACTGACCTTCGAACCCACGGTGGTGAGGGGCTGAGAGATTGCATGTCAATGACCATAACCACTCGGCAACGGAGGTCGTATTAATTTCTTTAAACTACATGTACTTTAAACTTACGTTATTTTTAGCCTACGCGGTTTTATACAAGGATATTACTTGTGATTTTCAAGACTTTTCAGAATAAAAATTATATTAATTACCTTGTGGGATAAACTCTTTGTCATAGTAGGCGTTTGTCAAAGACGCAAGCTGACGGCCATTTTTTCTCTGGTCGCTTGGTAACGACAAAGACGACGATTTTCTTTGATAGTCACGTTCTGACCTCATGTCAAAAATACTGTGCTTGATGTTGATTGTCGTGGCTTCCAGTGCGCTGATATTATTAACAGCCATAAGCACATCACTACGTAGTGTGTCCTGTGTCGCTTTTAGACCTGTAAGATCTTGTTTAACATTTTCCAAGTTCGATTTAAAATTGGAAACGTCATTAAGGATTTTTGTCTGTACATCTTTAATGGTTTGACTATTCAGTTCTGTCTGAACTTGTTTTATTTCAATATTTTCTCTTTTCATTTCAAGTATATCCCTTTTCATGAGAATCCACTCCGATTTCAAATCAGACACCATGTTCTTCAATGTTCCAATCAAGAAAGTACCCGGATTATCAGATTGTGACGTAGGTAACGTTCGATCCTTACGCACGTGCTTCCGTCTTATCGACCGTGGATTGGTATAGTGAAATACAAAATCATCAAATTTGCTTCCGAATTCCTTTAAAACCGAATCATATCTATGTAGCTGTTCTTGCATAGTTTTAACTTCCGAGTACTTTTTAACTTGATCTATCTTAAAGTCGGTAAATAAACGTTCCAGGTTTGCCGTCCAGTTTTGATATCTTTGAACGTCTGACAGAGATGAAAATTTAACACTCAGTAGTTCCTTATCGATGTAATTTGAAAAGTTTCCATATTTTATTTCCAGATTTTGCATCCGTTCCATCATATTGCCGTTAGGTTCCCAGACATTAAAACTGTATTGACATCCTTCAAGCTCAGACTCGCTACTCCCAACAAAACTTCTTATCACAAGAATAACAGTCACAAAAATATGCCTGGTTGGCGTCGACATCCTCAGTTAAAACGCAAATTTATATATAAATCTTTAAAATATAAAAGGTCATGATACATCACACAATACGTTAACTGTGAAATCAAAAGCACCCGAAGTCGATGTTTCTGTTCACATTCCACAATTGTTTATGTCAGATCACTAATGCTTCCGTTTCTCTTTAATTCGCATTTTCGCCATTTCCGAAATAATAGCATTCCAGGACAAATTTATACCTTCATCGCTCTAAATATTTCATCTTTGGACTAAATTACACGGTAGTCGCTTATTTAATAAAGATCCCACTATAAACAAGGTATCGGGAAACAATTAATTTCATGCGAGGCATTGCCCACACGCGATAACGGAACTCTTCCTAAATGGAGAATACAACAACGTGACAAAAAATCAATGTCAGATAGAACTTAATTTAGAAAACGCCAGTGTTTTATAAATTCTTCTGGTTCCACGGGGACCAGTTTCAGAGTATGACAACATAGGTTACAGGGTCTGCATCTTCCTTACTGCCGATGGTCGTTAAATATCAAATATTTCGCTGGAAGGCGTTTACCAAGAGATACGCAGACAGAATTACGCAACGCAATGCCGTAATGTTGTTTCTGTTAGGAGAAAAATATATCATACTCTCGGAATAACGATTCGAATTCATCAAAGTTTGATTGCCGAAATCTTTATTGCAGTAAGCATTGTGTTTCTTTCAACATCTTAAAGACATACTTGCGCATAGCATGCGACCCCCATTAGTGGTTGTGACATTCGCGTAACTCTTCCTAATGTTCGGCGTTTTCCTAGCTAAAAACGTTTAATGAATTTTCTCACTTTGAGTTCAATTTAATGTCATAGTTTTTAATGAAGGAGAAAGAACAACGAATTACTCAAAGAAGTTGTTTAGCATGCTTTTTCATAGGGTTTGTAGAATTTACAACACCTGCTGGGGATAATCATTACGCCGCATCTCGAATTTTGACCGCTGATTTTTAAGTTAATCTACACACGTTTGCTTAAATGTTTCTGAAAATAAGTTTGTCACCTCCCAACTTAGTTTTGTTTTCTAACTTTTTTACACCAAAAACTTTATTTGCTGAAAGTTTTATCAATTTCGCATGACAAGTCAATAAAATATTTACAACTTTATATGAAACCAGTACTAAAACAGCCAAATTATGAAATATCCATTATGAGCTTGTACAGTGTACAAATACTTTACAGGCAAGGAAGGACATATGTAGAAACTCCTTATGTTTAAAGCAGAAGCTATCCAGGAAAAATGAAATAAACCGCATTGAACTTGATTTGCTTTGATATAATGAATTAAGCCATTTCGTCGCACAAGGCTACTCGGTAACATTTTTGCAAACGGTTTGATTCAAGACGAAATGTCACATCAGGATCCAAACTGGTTTTAAACAGAAATTCAAAAATATTTACTTTGAACATTGAGACAATTGGCTTTTTTTTGGTTGTTTGTCAAAATATGAATATGGCATTGTCATTATGTGAATATGATATGATGGCTGTTTGTCATAGTATGAATGTAGCATGTTGGCTTTTGGCCATTATGTGAATATGCCATGTTGGATACTTGTCATTATGTTTATATGTCATGTTGGCTGTTTGTAATTATATATATATGTCATTTCTTGCTTTTTGTCATTATGTGTTATGAAATAATGACTGTTTGTTACTATGTGTTTTGTATGTTGGCAGTTTTTCATTAGTTGTTATGGCATGTTGGCTGTTTGTCATTATGTGTGTTTATATGTTGGCAGTTTGTAATTTTGTGTAATGTCATGTTGTTGTATGTCATTATAGTTAAACGCAATTTCTGAAATATGAATATGGCATGTTGGCTGTTTGCCATTATGTGTTATACTATATTGTTTAGTATTATATATTATAGCATGATGGTTGTTTTTCATAATGTATTATAAGTTTTCTTGTAACTCTTTTAATACATGGTATATTTTTTTTATGTTTTATTTTTTTATTCTTTGTGTAAAATGTTGGCTGGTTATCATTATATGTTATTGTATGTTGGTTGCTTGTCATTAAATATTTTAGCATGTTGGTCGTTTTTCATAATGTATTATGGCATGTTGGCTGTTTGTCATTTTGTGATATAGCATGTTGGCTGGTTGTTATAATGTGCTTGGACTTTTAAACCGTTTGTCATTATGTGTTAAGACATCTGGCTGTTCGTTATTATGTGTTTTGCCGTGTAGTGTGTTTTTTATTATGTAAATATTGTATGTTGACTATTTATCATGGGGTGTTGGCCGTTGTCATAATGTGAATATGTCTTATAGGCTGTTTGTCATTATGTGTTATATCATGCTGCCTCTTTGTTATTATGTGTTATGGTATATTGGCTGTCTGTAAGTATATTTCATGACATGTTTGCTAAATGTCATTATAAGTTATGTCATGTTTGCTGTTTGTCATTTTGTTTAATGGCCAGTGGATGTTAGTCATTATGTGCTATAGTATGTTGGCTGTTTGTTATTATGTGTTGTGGCATATTAGCTGTAAGTCATTATGTGTTATGACATTTTGGCTGTTTTAATTATGTTAGCTGTTAGCTGTTTGTCATTATGTGAATAAGGTAAGTTGTGTTTTTTTTTTCATTATTTGATATGGCATGATGGCTGTTTGTTATAATGTGAATATGGTATGTTGGCTGTTTCTAATAGTGTGAATAAAGCATGTTGGCTGTTTGCCATCATGTTAATATGTCATGTTTATTGTGTGTCACTATAATGATACGATAGGTTCGCTTTTTGTCATTATGTTGATATTGCATGTTGGTTGTTTATCATTATTTAAATTTGATTAGTTGGATATTTGTCGTTTAAAGTTACGGCATATTTGCTGTTTGTTATTATGTAAATTTTGCATGTTTGCTGTTTGCAATTATGTTGATATGTCAAGTTTACTGTTTGTCATTTTGCGAATATCGGTATGTTCGCTTTTTATCATTTTGTTGATTTGGCATGTTGGATGTTTGCTATATTTTGAATATGGCATGTTGACTGTGTGTCATTTTGTGATAATAGCATGTTGACGGCTTATCATGATGTAAAATTGCATGTTGACTGTCTGTCATTACGTGAATATGACATGCTTGCTTTCTTTCATAATGTGAATATGGTATGTTGCCTGTTTGTCATTATGTGAATATGGCATGTTGGCTGTTTGTCATTATGTGAATATGGCATGTTGGCTGTTTGTCATTATGTGGATATGACATGTTGGATTTGTCATTCTGTAAATATGGCATGTTGGCTGTTTGTCATTATGTGGATATGACATGTTGGCTGTTTGTCATTATGTGAATATGGCATGTTGGCTGTTTGTCATTATGTGGATATGGCATGTTGGCTGTTTGTCATTATGTAAATATGGCATGTTGGCTGTTTGTCATTATGTGAATATGGCATGTTGGCTGTTTGTCATTATGTGAATATGGCATGTTGGCTGCTTGTCGTTATGTGAATATGGCATGTTGGCTGTTTGTCATTATGTGGATATGGCATGTTGGCTGTTTGTCGTTATGTAATTATGGCATGTTGGCTGTTTGTCGTTATGTGAATATGGCATGTTGGCTGTTTGTCATTATGTGGATATGGCATGTTGGCTGTTTGTCATTATGTGGATATGACATGTTGGATTTGTCATTATGTGAATATGGCATGTTGGCTGTTTGTCATTATGTGGATATGGCATGTTGGCTGTTTGTCATTATGTAAATATGGCATGTTGGCTGTTTGTCATTATGTGAATATGGCATGTTGGCTGTTTGTCATTATGTGAATATGGCATGTTGGCTGCTTGTCGTTATGTGAATATGGCATGTTGGCTGTTTGTCATTATGTGGATATGGCATGTTGGCTGTTTGTCGTTATGTAATTATGGCATGTTGGCTGTTTGTCGTTATGTGAATATGGCATGTTGGCTGTTTGTCATTATGTGGATATGGCATGTTGGCTGTTTGTCATTATGTGGATATG
>JAULCC010497489.1:0-10865 GCA_032358795.1 Nuttallia obscurata | reverse complement strand
TGTTATTAAGCTCGCCAAGGCTCGCTTAATAAAGTTTCCTTATACTCGTTGAAGAAATGTTTATATTAAATAAAAACTGATGTAAGATCCTATATATCTTGTATGCTCCCCCTTCATCTGTTTTTCCTTTGCTTTTTTGTTTGTCTATCTGTTATTCAGTTTTATTTTATGTTTGTTTATCTTTTTCCTTATTGTTTGTTTATCTTTATCTGTCTCTTTTGCTGTTTGGGTTGATTGTATTTGTGTTATCTGTTTTTCTTTGCTATTTTTCTGTTATTGATTTTATGTTTGTTTATTTTTAAACTGTTACATTTTGTTTGCTTTGTTTCGGGGAAATACGGAGTAGATAATGTGTAATTTGACAATGACTGTAATGATGTTTTTGATGATGACAGGATAAAACTGTCGAGTGGGCGGATATCAAAATAGAGAAATTGCTATATCTAACTGCCATCTCTTCGGAGAAGATTACTCTTAAATGTCCAAACTTTTTTTTTATTTAATTCCTATACACTGCTTTAACGGGTGTTATTTTAATCTATTTTTTGTTACTACCGGTGCTTATATACATTCACACTTTTATAGTTTATTAAAGTGTCGCATGACAAGGAAAAATACCAGTCTGACTAACAGACTGGATAAATACAAAAATTCAATGCCATAAGGTAACTAATCAAAATTATAGTCGTATTTGCCAGTAAATGTCATTTTTGCCGATGTGTGTCATTTAATTGCTAGTATGCGTCAGTTTTTGCAAGTAAATGTCAATTATTTGCCGATGTTTGTCATTTTATTGCCAGTATGTGTTAGTGTTTTGCCAGCAAATATCAATTTTGCCTATGTCATTTTATTGCCAGTAAATGTTAGTGTTTGCCGGTGAATGTCAATTTTTGCCGTGTGTCATTTTATTGCTTCTATGCGTCAGTTTTTTGCCAGTAAATGTCATTTTTTGCCGATGTGTGTCGTTTTATTGCCAGAATGCGTCATAATCATTGCATTTCAAATGTATTACAAAACAAACTTAAATTGTTTCTATTGCACATTAAAAAGCCAAACCAGTTTTCCATTTTAATGAAATCGCAATCAAACCAGTATTGCATTCATATTACATTGCACTTTAAAAAGACAGCTTTGCATTTCCAGAATATTAAAAAATCAATCCATTACTGTTTTTAATGGCATCGCAAACAAACCATCATTATATTCAATTTAGTATACAAGGCAAAACCAGTTTTGTATTTAAAGGATATTGCAAACAAGATAGCATAGCAAAGAGTCTGAAAATAATCTATATATAGTTTAATATACTTAAAATGTATAATTGTCTGAAAGTTTATTGTATTGTCGTTGTATTGTATGAAAATGATTTAATACTACATTGTATTAATTCTAAATGTTTACTCTAGATAATGTACGGTCTGTTCCCATTGTGTGCCCCCGATCCACGCAGACTTATGGACGGGGATAATGGAATGATGTGAAAAACAAAAGTTTTGCATTTAAGGATATCGCAAAACAAGATAGCATAGCTATTCAAAGGTATTAAAGAATATCACACAACAAATCAATTTTTTATTTTAAGGATATCATAAAACGATTTTTAAGGATAGCATAACATTTCTTTTGCATTTAACGAAACATAACATACACGTTTATTATATTACATGACACCTATGGCTTTCTCCATCTGTAATGAGCTTGATGCCGCGATATGACTAAAATGTTTTTGAAAAGACATTAAAAAAATTACAAATTAAAAAAAAAAAAGTCTGCATGATTAAATCACATGTTATGAAATCAGTATTAGCACTTTACGGATATGATTATTCAATTGAGGAATTGTTTAAATGAAAGTTGTACACTGACAACTGTCACAGTTAAAGGTCAATTGATAAATGCCATTGTTAAAGGTCAACTGATAAATGCTTCCGTTAAAGGTCAACTGATAAATGTCATCGTAAAAGATCAACAGATAAATCCCACCGTTAAAAAGCAACTGATAATGTTATTGTGAAAGGTCAACTGATAAATGCTATCGTTCAAGATTACTGATAAATGCCAATGTTAAATGCGAACTGAAAAATGCCAGTGTTAAAAATCAGCTGTAAAATGCAATCGTTAAATGTCAACTGATAAATGATATCGTTCAAGGTCAACTGATAATGACATCGTTGAGAGTCAACTGAAAAATGACATCGTTAAAAGTCAAATAATGAATGTCATTGTTAATAGTCAACTGATAAATGTCATCGTAACACAGTTAAGTCGTTTGCCACTTAAACCGTATAGCAAAAATAATGGAACAGTTATTCAAGAACATCTCGCTATCAATAAAATTGAAGATTTTTGCACTTAACAGCACCAAATAATTCTTATTTAGGATGCCGTTATCGTAGAAATTACAGAAATTGTTTTTCTCCAGTTCTGCCAGATGTTTGGTAAATTAATTTGGCACCAAACCTCTTATCTCGATCATCGTACGAAGAATTCATTAAATACATACTTTTGTTTGGAATCACAAAACGAGATTTTCATACCAAATTAATTAAACTTGTTATTTTGTAAAATATCTCGGTGATTTATATGCTGCCTTTTCGCCTTTTGTACCAAAAATTGCAGAGGAGCATGCCAAATGATAACTATCAAATAATTGAAATAGTTTACCCATTCCATCTAATGTCACATTATAACACATGTTCACACGATTCGTATTTCGTTGATCAAATTAAAACGCTGAACCATATATACGATTACTCAAACCTAAGCACTACCATTATCTTAGTATTCATCAATAAAACAGATTTCTCAGAAACATCTGGTTTCGAGGCAAAAACTCGTATTAAACCTGAAATTTGAAGCACTAAGTACCACCGGTGCAGAAGCCCTAAGAAAAACATGATTGCTCTGCTTTCAAGTACATGTATAACAAAATAAAAGGGACATGGGAGTTTTTCAATCCAATATACTATTCACATACCCTATGCAGTTGTTTTGATTTTCAATTTCGCAAGATGACAATGACACCCTTGACCGCCCGGTTAGCTCAAGTGGTAGAGCGTCCACTTCCGATGCGGGAGGCCGCGGGTTAGATTCTCGGCCGGGTCATACCAAAGACTGTTAAAATGGTAGTAATGGCTTCCCTCCTTGACGCTCAGGATTTAGGGTTAGCATTACGACTTGTTTGTCGGTGTCAGGATAAAGTGACCGGCCGGTGTTCAGTCCTCACGTGTATCAGTGCTATACACTGGGCACGTTAAAGAACCATAGTTCTCCACAGAAGTGTTCTTCTGTGTATCCGCTTCCTCTCTGGGACGTCCATTAGCCCTAGCTGGCAGAAAGTGACGTTAATCAAACAAAGAAACAAAAACAAAGACACCCTGTCTGAATCCCTTACCGACAATAAACAATTGATTATTTTATACTTGGAAGGATAAGCGTCCCTCCTGAGCCCAGAAGGCAGCCACCAGCTTTTGGGAGTAGGTTTGGTCACCCTTTGCAGGGGGGGTGGGGGCATTTTATTAAATTCCGTACGAACATTTTTTTATCGTACGAACTTTGTACGAACGTTCGAATTCTTAGGTATTTTTTTAAAAATATCTTACGAAGTTTTTATTAACGAATTCGTAAATTTACGAACATGTTTCTCGATAGATAAGTTCCATTCGTATGTATCATGGCGACCGTCATAATACATCGCAGACAACTACGAATGCTTGTATGAAAGAATTTAGGAAACATATACGAACATTCGTACAAAGTTTAATAAAACGGACTCCATGCAGGTATCTACGGAGTTAGACGAGGAGCAAGTGTGATTTAGTCATTGCGGCTGTACTATCAACTGTGGTAGGGTGGCCTGAAGGTCATTTAGTACCACGCTGGGCTAATAATCCAGATGTCCGGTGTTTAAATCTAGGTCTGGTACTGGACATTTGTAAGACACTATTTCGTGTCTCCCACCCGACCAGAAGCCGAATACTGGTAATACCAAGGAAAGTGGAAACGGCCTCGTGTGTATCGGTTTCTTTTACATCGAGCACGGTATATCGTCAACGGAAGTCAAATGTCAGACTCTTGTAAAGCGTTTCATTGATCCGGATGTGCACGTGAAACTCTCATGGTCATTGTTTAGCCGATCGGTAACTGTTTTACAAGTGTTGACTTATTTTGCAAAATAGTAAATGGAAACTTTTTCGAAAATCATACCCTGATACACAATCCTACAAACTATAAATGTTAGGTTCTTAAATAAAACATAGCAGATCCAATGCTCATGATGCTCTCGAAAACTGTAAAAAAGTATATACGAGATTATTATTTTAATATCAATATACCATTTGTTTTGCTCTGTCTTTTGCAACAGAATTACCTCTATTTTGATATTACGTTTTATTTGTATGTACACACTTCTGTTATACTTCTTTAAATATATAACACGTGAAAAAAAATCGTTACTTAGCGAATTTGAAGGAAAAATAATTTTGCCAAGGGAAGCAACTCTGTTTTTACCATATTTTTCCAGCCAATATGTTTTAAGCGTGCTTTTCTTCAGCATGACACGGTGAAATGTTTTTATATTGAGCATAGTTACAGTATACACAATGTTTTATCAGACATTGTCAGGAAAACATAACATTCAAGACAACTTATTTTTTTGTAGTTCAGGATTTTGTGGGAAAATCGTTTGTTTGCTTTCTAAGAAAATTTAAAAAAATGTTAAACATGGATTTTTAAAACTCATTTTCAATATAAACATTGACAATGTAATGAAGTATTTATCTGGAAAATACTACAACTGTATCTCATATATAAATATGTTTATTTTATATTTTCTAAAAAAAATGTGATTTCTAGAAAGAAGGAGTTATTCCAACAAAATATTACGGCGAAGTTGTATTATTTTACCAAATAACCATTGTATTTGTATAGTCCTACCACCAGTGAAACTTTGAAATATTTCTGACAGCACGTTTTATAACACGACAACTACCTTAATAACGAACATCACTTCACTCAACACACATACCGAATATCCACCGCAGCAGATTTCAAACAACTCTACTCGTCACTACACACTCGGCAATTTGCAGACCAAGAATAGGTACCTCACATTGGCATATCCGGCGCGAACTTTTTGTGATCTGATGGGTATTCAAACCTTCAAATACAACAATAACAGTTAACTGTGGAACGACTCTTTTTCGTGTCATTTGCTTGCGGAGATGCATCGACAATACAGGGATATTCGTTTGTTTAACCTAATCTCTTCCAATTTTAGTTAGAGAAATAGCCTTTCAAGATGCCTTGGTCACGACATAACACTTAAAAAATATCAGTCAAAATCGCGAAATCTAATTTAAATTTTATGCTGGTTCCTAACTGATGGCGTAGGACTGTCGCGTATGTGCCGATTGAAAAAATGTAATGGGGGGGGGGGGGGGAATTTGAATAATATAATGGTCTTTGTTCTGTGTCTTTGATGAGTTCAAAAACAATAATCTATCTTGTAATTAATCGTGACTAAGTACTCCGTTCTTGTATGTTGTGTTCTGTAAGATGGTATACTGTGTACAAGTCTGAATAAAATACATGTTCTGTTCTATTCTGTTCAGTTCTGTCAAGACTGTGTCTAAAACACAACAACAACAATAACAGCCACGACAAACCAACACATTACCAGTCTGATATACCTGCTCAGATCTTGTCTTGTCATTTATAGTCCATTTATCCGTTATGATAAGCAAATAATGGGAGAATACGCCCCATTATCGCCGGGATCTTAACGTCTAATAATTATATCAAACGATGTTTTGGCCACAAAAATCCCATTTCATTAATAAAAGGTCCCATATCTCCTGGGAGGTCTGTCTTGTTCTTCTTTAAATTACTCCTAACCAGCTCAGGTTTTCGGTTTGAAATGACAAGAAGAATAGACAGCGATTCAATAGAAAACATATCATTTTGGAACAGTTCAGAAGACCAGGTATAGGAGTTTCGACGTTAACAATTAGTTTTGTTGATTTCGCAAACTCGTCTTTCTACGCTGGGTTATCTGTCACTGTGAGAGGCATTGTTGTTTTCTGTGTTCACTTTGGCTGACGGTGGTTGTAACCCGACATTGAGTAAATACAAGTAGTCTAAATGTTTGCTACACGGAGAAAAAAAAGACAAATTACCGCGAATAAAACTCTTTAACACTTGTGTGAGAAGATAGCCTAATCTATCATTTCAATGATGAGGGCGAACGCACTGGGCAAAAAGATGTTTACCGCAGGTACACAAACATTTAAAAAAGTGAAAGCCACAGGAGTTAGGTAAGGTATGGATGCAAATGAAAATGGGTGCTTCGGAAAAAATCCGAAAAGCACTGAATTAATGAAAGTTATTGTACTAATTACACTTATAATAGCCGACATTGTCTGTCCTAAGTACTTTCCTTATCAACACAACATTTAAATTGATAAGGTCATATGTCTTTTGTTTTAATTTAAGAAACAACTGACGACCAGAAAGTTCGCCTCCGCTGTGAGGAGCAATAAGATGACTTCCGTTAGGTGCATCTTTGTTCTAAGAGTTTCTTAACCTTTAGCCTGCTGAGCAAATGTCGTCTGCTTAAACTGTCGTCTGCCAAAATTTTAAAATTCATCAGAATCGCCCAATATTTGTAGAAACAATTGACCGAGTGTCAAACAGCTTGGATCCTGATTAGACGCCGCTGTTTGCAAATTCTATCTCGGTCACCCGTAGCAGGCTAAAGGTTAACACGACTGCGTCTTCGCTGGATGTTTGGATAGTGTTTGTTATTTTAGTTTAATCTTAATTTATTTCATCTATAAGTGAAAAGGGGTCGGGTTACGATTTCTACTGGTTGCGTCCATACTTAAGTTATAAGGCTGCAGCTAAATCTTAAGGAAGAGTCATTTTTAATTATGTCTGTCATCAAAGGGGTAGTGTTTTAGTAGATATGGTATCCGCCTCGTACTCGGGTTGCGAGTTCGGGCCCAGAAGGGGCCCTTCTGGACCTTCATTTGACACCAAGTACTGGTTCTAACCAGGAAACGGACTCAAAATGTTTCTACAATACATAGGCTTTTAACATAATCGATCTAAAATAAATAAATTTAAACTAAACTAAGTTACGTAAATAAACTGTAACTTCTAATTGGTAAACACTAAGAATGTAAGAAAGGTGATACTTGGAATGTCTGGTACGAATTTTTAAATAAAGATTCAAAGGCAACGGCTCATTAAAACAAAACATGGGATTATTTTTTCACAGCGAGTTGCGGAAGGATACGGTCGTATAAATACTGGAACATAACTACGCGCGGAGTGTTTTGACTGACAATAGCCACTTCTGTAACACTTATGCCTTCCCTTGACACGGTTGTTAGTGCACGGTGACACTGACATATGTCATAAACACTCCCCTACATCGCCTTAGCGAGGTCACACCGTTTTTCATCCGGGTGTTTAGCCACTTCAAGCACTTGAAACTGGACGATGTTTGGCGGAGTCGGTAGGGGATTTTTACCCTGACACCGTGTCACTCGAACGTAAGACTGCTAACACAAACTAATGTGGCGGTATGATAAACTTTTTTAGTCATTTAAACATTTAAATTACTCAAAGGTCTCAATATCCTTTCGTTTATTTTTAAGTATGCCTATTCTAATCATAGTGGAAACGTGAATTATATTGTATTTTTATATTTTGTATGACCATTTCTGACCAAGAAAATAACCGTCTATTTTCAACGTTCACGAATTACACATCATTAATGTTATAACAGTTGAAAGAAACTTAATAAGTATGGGTAAACAAGGAACACAGGCATATTTTGCAGAAATTCGTTTTTCGTAAAGAAACTAATTTATGTTAAACGTACTTAAAAGAGCAATGGATGCCTTTCGCCTTTTCTCTTTTTTTCGTTTTTCTTTTTCTTTCTACTTTTGACAACCCTTGTCTCTGTATATCTCGCTATATCTCTTTTAATACTTTTATAGCCTCCGTAAGTGTCTTTGTATGGATGTCTCTTTTCCCCTCTGTCGCTTCATCGACGTTTCTCTCTTTCTCGATATCTGTCAATCTCTCACTCACACGCACACACACACACACTCTCTCTCTCTCTCTCTCTCTCTCTCTCTCTTTGTATGTCTCTGTTTCTCTATCTTCCCCCACTGTCTGACACACTCTCTATTTCTCTCTCTCATTTGTTTTCTCTCACTCTCTCTCTGTTTTTAAAAATATCGATCATCTTGCCCTTTAGCAGATAACCTCGATTTATAACACACATTTAAACATTAAAAAACTGTTTTTAAGATAAACCCAGTCCTATTTTAGCATCCATGCCAGTGTACAACAGTTGTTATGGCATGTTCCACACACTCCCGTCATCTCTGTTTTTCTCACCCTTTCCGAACAGATCTCATTCATAAAGATGCTCTGTGAGCCTCGGTATTTTTCAGCTGAGAAGCCGTGTGAGTTTTTTGACAGTGTCTGTTATAACCAGATGTTTCCAGGGGCGGTCCAATTTACTAGCTTACTTCCTCAGATAACTTCAAACTGTTCTCCCGTGAATGGACCACACTACAGTGGCACTCAGTGTTGTCCTTAACTTCAAGACGAGTTCATTGTCCCTATAAAGGAATATAATTCGGACCTGACAAAGGGAAAACTCGATATAATAGCAAGCTCTGCGTTAAATGATTTGGGTCTACAAATCTGTATAATTTCATTCAGTCGTAAACTTGTCAGCAACATCAAAATAGAAACACCTGCGGTACAAAACCAAACACTTTGTAGCAACGATGTTAAACGGATAATTAGTTAAACCAGGTTATGCCTGCATAATTCAGTAGGTATGGGTAGATATTGCAGGTGAGCCACATCCTTCGAACTGTTTGGCTCGTCAGTTCAATACTCGGCAACTCGCGACTGTTTTAGATCGCTGTTATACACGGTTTTTAATGGATGAGAGAGAAAAGAAAAGAATAATAAAAAAACACTATCGAGTCCGTTTCGAGGGTAGAATCAGTTCTTGGAGTAGACCGAAGTGAAGTAAAAGCCACGTTCGTGGTTCGAACCCGCAACCTCCGGAGTGCAAGGAAGGAGAATTCAGACAAGATGTGCACAGTGTTTTTCCCGGTATCCTCGATAAAGCATATCTTAAATATAATATTGACTCCTTTTTATATAAAGCTGAAAATTGGCGTTTTAATGGGGATGAATATGTATTCTCTGACTGATTTATGACAGTCCAGGAAACGTATGAATTAGGTCATAGTCATCTTTATTTAAAAGTTTTCAGTCATCCTTGTTTTATAGTCATTTTAATCAACACTCGGAACACCTCAGCTATTTCTTCAAAATAGACATGAGGATGCCGAAGACAGCCGAGAAGTAGATTTAATCAAGAAATCGTATAATAAACAAATCAAAGGTCTGACAGTCCTAACATCGTGCAAAGCATTTGAATGTAAAGACTTTTACATTAAAATTCATGATCAAGAACTTCTGAGTGTTCAAACGTCTATTATTTATCAGGACGCGCAGAGATTCAGCAAGCACTAAACGTTATTGCCATGTTACAGGGAATTTTAGATAATTCAATGCAGCTTGAATTTTTAAAAAATTAAAAAAAGAAACGCACATACACTAGATTTTCAGTTTAATCTGAGCTCTAGGATGCCAGCTATATAGCCTTCATACAGTTTATGTTAAGTATTTAGAAGTAAACACTGGGGTGTCATTTGCGCATTTTCAAAATTTCGCTCGGATGATCTGCACTTTTATTAATAGTAGCCAATTTCCAATTCTCAAATCAATGCAGATCCAAAAACTTTTTCCTGTTTTTTACAAAGATATTGGTATCAAAACTTTAAATTTCAGCCGACATTTGTAAATTTGGCACCAAAGGATTACACATTTGAATTAGCATAACAACCTTTCACGAACAGTTATTTCCCTTATTGTATAATCAGTTTAACGCTGTTAGGTAGTTTAATACTTTTTTCTGCAGTAATGAATGATAAAACTATAAGAATAGTCGACATGAAATATTTTATACCGGTTCAAGTAATATATTTACAGTTCACAAATAGTGTGTTTCTTAACCCTTTGCCTGCTAATAAAAGTCCGTCTGCTTAAATTGTCGTCTGCCTAGATTTTAAAATTCATCAGAATCGCCCAATATTTGGAGAAACAATTTGCCGAGTGTCAAACAGCTTGGATCCTGATTAGACGCCGAGTTACACGGCGTCTAATCTGGATCCAAGCTGATTGCAAATTATATCACGGTCGCCCTTTGCAGGCTAAAGGTTAATGTTCACATTACTCGAGTAATACACCCTGCTATTTTTAGATACAGAGATCGGTCTATTATATGGTTATCGCTGATTTTGTTTCTTTTTCGGGCTGCCAAAACCAGAACTGGTATATACTAAATTATTCCATGGCAGGTTTGTGTTTATAGCAGTTTTTTGTTCGAGTTTGAAATTTTGGAGAAGGTCAAGACTGCCAGAAAAAAACACATGCGCGTGCCAGAAGATAAAACTACAATGCGACTATCTTTAAAATTCGTGAAGAATGGTGTCAGAGGAGAAAAAATGCCATTACCGAATCAACAATTATTAATAATAGAAATAGCCGAGCTATGTTAAATTGAAGTATCTCGATCAGTAGGTTACGCGAGTAGAGGGTGAAGGTTTAAATCTTTCCAATTTCCTTTTGTGTTAATTTTTTTTCCGATTTTTTTATTCTTGTCTTTTATAAGAAGGAGGTAAAACATTAACCCATTCGTACCTGTGGCAATATATGAGTTCAAATTCTCAAATTCGACACTGCTTCCTACAGTTTAGCCAACA
>JAULCC010497377.1:0-10866 GCA_032358795.1 Nuttallia obscurata | reverse complement strand
ACACTCAGCACGTGTCAGTTAGGATACATACACTGCCAAATGCTACATTAACATCTGTCTAAAATTATACATACATACAATATAATGCGTGTATATAATATATCATAATAATATATAATACGTATATACAACAAGTGTTATTTAGGGAAACACAGAAAGACGAGTTTCAAAAATAATACGCCTGAAATTTAGCACACTTATTACGGTGTCAGTTTAGGATACACAGACAACCAGAATTCACATTTGGTATTGAATTATACATGTTAAAATATAACAGTTATTATCATTATCATTATTTTTATCATTATTATCATTATTATTATTATTTTATTATTATTATTATAAGTAGTAGTAGTAGTAGTAGTAATAATAATAATAGAAGTAGTAGTAGTAGTAGCAGAGTAGCAGTATTATTATAATTATTATTAGTATTACTATTATTATTATCATTATTATTATTATTATTATCATCATCATTTTTATTATAACTATTATTTTTATTATAATCAATATTATTACTACTACTACTACTACTACTACTACTACTTCTACTACTACAACTACTACTACTACTTCTTCTTCTAATACTACTACCACTACTACTACAACTACTACTACCACAACAACTTTAGTGATCATGAAACTGTCATGCTTCTGATTAAAATTAATGCCAGGATAAAATGTCTCCCAAACCAAATTACCCTTTAGGCTTACATATTCTGAACCTGTTGAAGATAAACATACACTTTTCACCATATGCTATAAATTTCTTTTTTTTCCCATTAATATCCAGTGAATGTGTATTTCATTTAGCTATTTAGAATACTGATAATATAACATCATCTTTTTCAATAAAAATAGAATTTGTATTGTCATTTATGATATTATTATTATTTAAATAGTATTACTACAACTACTTGTAGAAGTAGTAATAGAAGTAGTAGGGGGAGTAGTGGTAGGGGTATTAGTAGGAGAACTAGTTGTAGTAGGAGTAGGAGGAGTAGGAGGAGTAGTAGCAGTAGCAGGAGTAGAAGTAGTAGCAGTAGTAGTAGCAGTAGTAGTAGTAGTAGCAGGAATAGTAGTAGTAGCAGTAGTAGTAGCAGTAGCAGTAGCAGGAATAGTAGTAGTAGCAGTAGTAGTAGCAGTTGCATGAGTAGTAGTAGTAGCAGGAATAGTAGTAGTAGCAGTAGTAGTAGCAGTAGCAGGAGTAGTAGTAGTAGCAAGAGAAGTAGTAGTAGCAGGAGTAGTAGCAGCAGCAGGAGAGGTAGTAGTAGCAGTAGTAGTAGCAGTAGCAGGAGTAGTAGTAGGAGTAGGAGTAGGAGGAGTAGGAGTAGTAGTAGCAGTAGCAGGAGTAGTAGCAGTAGCAGGAATAGTAGTAGCAGAAGCAGGAGTAGTAGCAGGAGTAGTAGTAGCAGTAGTAGTAGTAGTATGAGGAGTAGTAGCAGTAGGAGGAGTAGTAGGAGGAGCAGTAGTAGTAGTAGTAGTAGTAGCAGGAGTAGTAGTAGCAGGAGCAGTAGTAGCAGTAGCAGGAGTAGTAGCAGGAGTAGTAGTAGCAGGAGTAGTAGCAGGAGTAGTAGTAGCAGGAGTAGTAGTAGTAGTAGTAGTAGCAGAAGCAGGAGTAGTAGCATGAGTAGAAGTGGAAATAGTGAATAAGAAGTTTTTCCAGGTTGAAAAGTTATCTTTTGCAAATAACGTTTTGATTTACATGTATTTTTCAGAACTCCCATGTTACGACACACGTTTTGACACAATTTGCTGGTTGCATGGGTTTTATGTGCTTAGAATCAAATTACCCTTGCAAATATGTGTCTGGTGCACTGCTTTTATCAGGATGTAGCCGTTATCCTTCAACTATTCCACTGGAATTTGTTTACCCATCGTTTAGAGTAATGGATATCTTACAAAATGGAGCAGAAATCGCCCTTTCCCTTTAATCTGAAACTATTAACGATGGTTTCAAATATCTATTTCCAATCTACTATAACGAATCGAGACCGAGGATTTTATTTGTTTACCGGTGCGTAGCAACGCAGTTATTTATCCACCAATTGGAAAAAATTGAATAAAAAACCCGATAATGGACCAAATGTTATGGGACAAAACTGTTAGTGGATAAAGTTTGTCGTATGACTGACATAATGTAGAAACTTGAGACATATAGAAATATTGAATAAAAACGGAGTGCATTTTACTGGAAAATATTGTTTTAAGTAAGTTGCTTTCTTAGAGCTACGCGTAATCTCGTCGTTCTCTATCAAAACAATTCTTCCCACACCAAATTTCCCACACAACTCTAACAACATGTAAAATTGCTATAACTGGATTTGGAACAAAAAGTAAAATTCTATTACCCGCTTACACTCTGACTGGATTAATATTAGATTAATCATTCTTTAGCTGATTAACGTGTGATGGTTAGGCAAAAAATCAAATTTCAATTAACTTGAAAGGCACATATTTAGATGCCGATAATTAATTGCTAACATGTGACGAATTCCAACATTGCACGTGGGATACTGACTGAGATTACTGGTACGACGCAGATGGAATTACTCGAGTAAATCTGCCATCCGTCCGATGTGTCTGGTGAAAGGATGTAAACAATAATTCTGCATTTTGTTTTTGTTCGAATAAAATTATGCTAAGAAATAGTTCTTCCGGAAAGCTACGGCTATAGCTGCCGTTAAAGATATGAAGTTAACAATCGATTTCAAGCTAAAACTTAAGTGTTTTATTTAGACTAAACAACTTTTTCACACCTGTCCTGCAGAGCAAACACTTATTTCTTTCTTGTTTTAACCCTTTCGGTGCCAACTTATTTTCGTCTGCATATATTGTCGTCTGCCTAAATGTTCAAAGGTATATTTCTTGAATATCCGTTTAAAAAAAGAATCAGGATGTCAAACAGTTTGGATACTGATGAGACCCCGAGTAAGTCTGTGTTTCGCATGGATTCAAACCGTTTGCAAATATATCAGCGAGTCGCCTATGGCGGCGAAAGAATTAATGACGCGTTGGCTGATTTCATAGGCGCCGCCATGTTTTAGCATGTAGCTGCAAACAGCGCAGTGACGGCTTACTGGATACATCCGAGGTCTGTTTCGTAGAAAATATCCGAGGGTGTTCCGAATGCTGTATGACCTTGGATTATGGACGTTTCATGTGTGCTGAGGTGATCAGTTGAACTCAATGTGTTTATGTGTGATTGCCAACTAGTAACTAGCATTTCCGCCATTAACTAACTGACCAACTTTCACACCTGAAACAACCACGGGAGATAAGATAACATGCCTATCTGCCATCATCGGTAAAAAAAATAACTTGGATATGAACCGGCGTCCTCTATGATAAAACATTGCCTTTCAACCAGTACGCCACCTGGACTTAGTTTGTTTAGGTCTGAATACTTTTTTTTAAAAAGGGTTAAACTACTGCTATAACGGGAATTTTAAAGAGATGCAAGCTAGAGGAAACTGAGATAAAACGATTGATATAGTCCGCGGTCTTCCGATTGGGTCTGTCCTTAATTTATGTAACGGTTTAGTACGACGCGTTGCGTGATTTAGACTCAGTCTAATAGCATGGCGCGTATGAATCCATGCAATAGTGTTTATCGCAGAAACAGTGCACTTATCAAGAAAAGTGAATTTGAAAATAAAATTTCAACTTCATTTTTCTTTAGCCCGATTGAACATGATGACAGCGAATAGAAATACTTTGATTTTTAGTGAAATACTAGTTTGTGCAAATGCTTGTTATAGGTCATATTCTAATAATCGACCAACCCAACAGAATTTGCTGTAATCACCTCATAAACAAACTTATCGAACCCATTTCCTGATAAGAACAATGTATTGGTTTCTTTCGAAGACCAGGATTAAGGCCCCTTTTCCCGAGGCTTGAACACACGACCTCCTGGGCACAAGGCGGTCACTATATCCGCCATCAACATAGACATCATCACATGGACTATGTGAGCTCTTGCTTTGACTCTCACGTTATCTACCTGTTTATAGTAATAACCTCTTTTATCCATGGAAAAAAATCATGGATTATAGGATAAGTCCGGTTAGCAAAACACGCCCTCTCAGTTTTCCTCCCGAGAAGATATAACATTGCAAAACATGTTTTGGATTACGACCTCTTTCCTCAGAAGTGCATTCTTGCACGGAGTTTTAGTTCACTTATAATAAATCGTTCATCTCATACAGGTAACGAATTATAAACATAAATAGTGACTTCTAGTTCCATTTTTATCTTTATTAAAGCCTCGTCCTCAACACACGAACGCATAAACAATATGATAAATTAGTTCATGTATGTAGGCGTTCTAAAGAAAATTATAAGAGATTTCATACAAATCTGATTCAGACATAAACTTTTCTCTCGCAGAGTTGCCGTTCGTTAATCTCACATAACAACTTTGCAACAGGCTAACTGGGAAAGATGCAGTCTCATTGTTCTAGTTTCATTCATGGGTTTAAAAACTGTCAATTAAGTTGTCAAATTAAATGAAAATTTATTAATACTCAACACAAAAGTACCCCGACTAAATACACAAATTACTGATAAACTATTTTCGTCATGTCTCCGTCATGTACAAATGGTAACCATATTATGAAATAACTAGTTAGTTTGGGTTTTAAATCACACCGACAAAGTTCAGGCCGTGAGGCGACTGTTCCAGCTATATTACTGTGTAGGAAGACGTCAATTATGCCTGGGTAAAGCTACCGACCTGTCGTAGACGCTGAATGTATCCACAGAGCTGGGATTCGACCCCGCAACCACACCGCAGTGAAGAACTAAGTTTGGTTCACGTTATCGACGCTTAACCTCTGAGCCATAAATCGAAACAGAGCACTGAGACCAAAACTTTTTTAGCGTTTATTTCAAATATTGAACTCATTTGAGAGAGACTAAAACATAATATGTTTTTCATGTCTATGTGCATAATATAGTACATCTTTTCACATTTACCATTAGCTAGCTAAACGCGACCATGATAGAATATGAGTGTCAAACAGCTTGGATCCAGATAAGACGCCGAATAACTCGACCTTTTATCCTGTTCCAAGCTGTTTGACACTCAGCCAATTGTTTCTCCAAATACCGGGCTAATCCGATGAATTGTAAAATCCAGGCAGACGACATTATAAGCAGACGCCTTTTTTCAGCAGACTAAGGGTTAATGAGCAATACTTTACAAGATATAAAACCATGACAACCTGGCGAAAGAATCCGATTTCATACAAATTAGAAATAATCAATAGAAAAAAACAAAGGTAAACGCCCTACAACAAGAAAGAAATGACCCACAGTTGAATTTATTGCTAATGATTTGTCAGTAACATAAGCTAACAATTATTTAGCGTCAGTACATTTGTATTCTATGTCTCTGCTAGCGTTGACAGGTAAAAAAGGAATCGTTCTGAATTCCACTACCAATGCCTCATTTGATTGTAAGATGCCTGATCTGCCTGTGCTATTTACAAATCAGACTTTGGCATAAATGTATGACGTACGGTTAGGGTCATAAATTTGTATTTGATAATATATTTAAATAATTTAGTATCATATCCATTATTTAAGTATCATTTCAATTATTTGCGCTATTTTTAGACTATCGTGTAAAATATATGGGTACATGATACATAACAAATGTGTACATAGGTAAATATAAATATGTACACATGTTTATATACAATTCACATGCTCTACGAAGCTGTCAAATTTCCATAAGGAACTGTTACTTAAAAATCAATGTTTTGTTCAAGTAATTATCAAAGTCAGTTATATACGTAAAAATTGTTTCTGGACTCTTACTTCTCTTAAAAAATATATAAGACATATCGCCATGTCCAGCTTATTACATGTGCAAATCTACATAAATTCAAATATTTGTTGATCTCTTCAAATATTTGTTGATATCTTCAAATAATTGTAGAGCTCTTCATATCAATTGTTGATCTCACTAATTAAATTGTAGAGCTCTCTAAATGATTTTTTGATATCAATATATAATTGCTGAAATCAACAATTTAATTGTTTAGATCAACAATTCAATTGTTGATATCAGCAATTGAATTAATGAGACCAATAATTCATTTGTTGAGATCAACAATTGAATTAGTGAGATCAACAATTGAATTAGTGAGATCAACAATTGAATTGCTGATATCAACAATTATAACAAGTTCATACATATCCGTAATTGATTTGAAGAGATCAACAATTAAATTGCTGATCTCAACAAATGAAGTGTTGAGATCAACAATTCGATTTTGAAAGTGCTTACATTTTCTATATTTAGCGGAGTCATATGATAACTTTCACGGATTCCTATTCATAGGACGGCCAAAATTATACACCTTACTGTAAATTGTGATTGTCAAAGCCGAAGGATTGTTGAAACGCATTATCTGAATGGCCTATATATAAATAAAATATATAAGCATATGTAGGGTCTTACTTCACGATAAAAAGCTACATATAACATGACCTTAACTGTATGTCAGTGTGTTTTAGATTTTATCATAAAAACTAATCCAGGAACTGAGAGAGAGAGAGAGAGAGAAAGGAGAGAGAGAGAGAACGAAAGACAGTTATTTGTGAAGCGAAGGAAACATAACGCTTAAGAGAGAAAGAGAGAGAAGTGGGAGGGGAAGGGCGGAGAGATAAGAAACAAATATGAGAGAGCAAGACAGACGCCACCTTACGTTAACTGTTTGTTGCCCTTTTTTATTTGTTACCCTCTGTTTTGCTAGCAAATGCACAAGATGGTACACTTACCACTTTTTCTTATACCACAGACATATAATACTTTCTATGTCTCTTCTTATATTCACAAGTGCAGCCTGGAAGTTGAGGACCACACGCCGCGGAGTTCATTGTCACTGTGATATTAAGTTGTTCTTGATAGTAAAAATGTTTACTTGTCAGAAAAGCATAATATGCAGGTGAACAAAAGGACAATGTAGTGCAAACAACAACAAAAAGAGTACCTCTTTCATAGCACGAGATATGTTGACTGACTGACATAACTAGAAACACGTGCTGAAAAAATTGCTTCCATGTGGCGTGAACTTGGGAGTACATTAATAGGACATACATAGTTAACAGCGCGGTTCTGATACTGATGTTAATCATCTTAATTACTGACATGACCAGAAACAATGTAAAGCAACGTATTCGACAGTAATAATGACTTATCTCAGAGATGCTGGCGTAATCAGTGCTAATTTCTGCTGATAACGTCAGCCGTACCTATATATTAGTGAACCTGATAAAAGTGTTCATCACTATGCTGTTAGAAAGAGTAAAAAACCCGTGTGCAGATACAAAGAGAACAGAACTAATATTTTGTAAGAAACATACACTAGCATTTAAATAAACACTCACCGCATGTTGATGAAATTACTTATATTAATTGTAATATACCACATTTAAATAGCACTCTTTTTTATATTGGTTTACGGTCAAAGGTGTTTTTCATGTTTATACATGTATTTAGATCACCAGGTTGTACGTCGGTCGTTATTAACAGATGGTGCAGATTGCAGTCACAGTACATTGGCTTACATAAAGTTTACGCACTCATGCACGCACATATTGAATGAAACCTTAAATAATGATTTTTAAAAGTTAGACCTCTCATAACAAGACCATTCGCATATATCCATATTCTCTTTTGCATTCGTCTTGACAGAGACATAGTCTATTGTATTCTACATAATTACCTGGTCTTGATTACTGAGTGAACATGACAAAACTTATCTTAGTCTAGTTTAATTGTAGAAAATAGATGCACTGTACAAATGTATATGACATCATGAGTTATGTTTTTACATAGTTTTCTTACATAGTACAATAGTTTTAAAAGTAAGCTGTAATTCTATTACAATCTATTGAAAACAGATACAATCCGAGACAATCACAAAATCTGACGAAATGTAACTGCGTTTTCTTTCAGACTGGTAATGTGTCGTTTTGTCTCTCTATCTCTCTCCACCGACCTCATACTAACTCTCCCTTATCTGTTTTCCCCCTTTCCTCCGTCCTCCCACTCTCTCTCTCTATGAAAGTATTTGAAAAAATATGTATGAAGTGTAATAAAACGGCCCCAATAACACGTTTAAAAGCAGCTATACAAGAAAACGTTTAGTCATTAAGTCTGGCAAAAATCGCAAGGTGTTTCGTGTACACTTGTATTTGCTCTTTGGCCCTTTAACTGGCCAACATAGCCAGTATATTCGGCAAAGTGGCCAAGCTAAACCTGCATTCTTAAAGCTGTTTTCATACATGTATATTTTACATGTTATTTAAGAGAGAGGGAAAGGTTCATCTTTAGTTAGTTGTGATAATTTTTTGACCGACCCAATTTCTGATTCAAAGAAATGAACCTGTTTAATCATTAGCCTGCTGAAAAAAATGTCGTTTGCTTAAACTGTCGTCTGCCTAGATTTTTAAATCACCAGAATCATCCAATATTTGGAGAAACAATTGGCCGAGTGTCAAACAGCTTGGATCCTGATTAGATGCCGAGTTACTCGGTGTCTTATCTGGATTCAAGCTATTTGAAAATTCTAATACGGTCGCCCTTAGCAGGCTGAAGGTTACACTAAATATTCCAAAGGTGTATCTATACTCTCCATTCGGCTGTTACAAGACTTTTGACTGCAAGTTGTTTCATTCAGTTTATATATAGGCGGCGAGTGAATTTTTATATAAAACGTGCTTGCATGCTGTTATAACAGGCCGATAAAGAAAACTTAATTAAATAGATAGCTTTCATGTAGTAGTCATAGAATCATATATAGGCGAATTTACTTTTAAAGTACCCTTCACTGTTCGATAAAAAGCAATCCCATTACGTACGGTCAAACAGAGGCCAAAGGCATCAACTCTATGTGTAAGCATTTGAATATACACATTGCGAGCACAACTTTGTGGACCCAGGCAAGCGCGAAAATTTTTCACGATTTAAGCAAGGAGGAATGCAAACATGTGTGTTAATGGATTAAAAACACTAAAATACTAAAATATTCTCTGAAATTATTGTTCACCCCTTGCAAAAATATTATTTCTAAATTGATAATCTAAAGATCAGAAATGTTTGCAACATCATTTGCAATTAAACAAACACTGGAATGAGCTGAGCTGTAAGGTCGTCTGAGCAGGAAATCTTTGTTCGATAACTTGTGTGAAAATTCTAGACAGGCTGACTTAAACGTCGAGAGAGGTTGGTTTTTAATACATTGTTTATGGAGCAAGTTAATACTAGTACATCCATAAATAACAAATTAATGGCAGTGAATGGGTTCGTAAATAACTTACTGACGGGGAGTTTGCAAACGTTTTGATGTGTTCTTCGTACTAAAAAGAACTTAGTTTTGTTTTACATCTTAAATAACTCTACTGCTATGTAAGAGACAGTTCTGTGATTCAACAAAGTACTATACGCATAACAATTTAGTATGTGTGGCGTTAAATACTTTATTTATGACGTGTAAGTCCCCGAAATGAAATTGACTTCTCGAGAAGCACGTGCGTTTACACCAACGAGACACCCAAACATGTGCGCCCGGTGGCATTCACATCAATAATAAAGTAACAGGCAGGTATAGATATAACTTTACGGATATATGCAGAACAACACGTGGTTGTGTAGGCTGCCATACGATAGATCCTGCGAATGCGTTGTTTTGTTCCATGCAAGGTACGCCATAGATTGATATAGTATTTGATTATTCAAACCAATTTTGAAATAATCTATCACAACCAGATCTCTGATCTCTAGTTCTTGTCTCTAAATGACATACGGCGGTCAATTACTCAAGGGCGCAGTGGTGAAGTGGATATGGTGTCTGACTTGCGCTAAGTAGGTTGCGGGGTCGGGGTCCGAAGGGGGGCTTTCTCCTGACCTTAATTTAACACCAATTACTGGTGTAAACCAAGATACGGACTCGAACGTGTTTCCTTATAATCGAGTTGAAATAAATGAATTTAGACTATTTGTTGCCACGTGAACGTACCAGTAGTATAAACCGCCATATTATAACAACGGGCTAAATGCACGCTCAAACTAAGATTAGAAAAGAGAAACGGGACGCAACTACTCAGCTGTAAAGTGATGTTGCACATTCAGAGAGTGGAGACCGGGAGGAGGGGGTAAATCGAGTGAACTGCTAGATGGCGTTAGATGTAGGGGAGATAACTATAATAAGTTAATGTTGTTTACAACACAGTTACTTGGTTTTTCATGTTCTCTAATCACACTGTTCCAAAGATATTACAACGTCAATACACATTTAGTAACTGTACATTTACTTTGCAATACCGATTTTAAACAATCCAGACTTTGTTTAGAATATGTTGATTTTGTTCAGCTTGTTTGGTTTATACATTGATATAACATAACATAACATAAACCTTATTTGACTTAAACATAACAAGCTCATCGTCATACAAATAAAATATAAACAAACATGACATGTAATATGGTTCATGGCATTGGCATTTTACATATGTATATTACAGTTAGCTATGTTTGACACACTTTATTTTGTTCGTTTATTAAAGACATCATAGTTGTAGCACATGATGGTTCACGTTTCAATGGCGATATGGATGTTTCAAATTTCTTGCAGGGTAAATTTTTAATTAAATTCTAGATCACAGAGGGGACTGTTAGCATCACTTTAACGGTATTTCAGTCATATCACGGCGGAGAATATGGACAAATTGTAGAGCTGGCTCACTGAAGGGCTTTACGGAAGACATATCACATGGACACTCCACTCATATTATATCAACCCTTAGCCTGCTAAGCGCGACCGTGGTAAATAATTTGCAAACATCTTGGAT
>JAULCC010497266.1:0-10867 GCA_032358795.1 Nuttallia obscurata | reverse complement strand
TTGACGATGGTCACTGGTTTTGCAATACATATGCCGACCATTTCCTTAGTAACCGGGTTGGTAATTGGCAAACCCTTGACACGGCCGTTCGGCGTCATTCTAACTGGAAAATGTGTTAGGGAATTTGCCCATGTAAGATAAACCTATCTCACATGTCACGTGATTCGTAGAAGAAATAAGTACATGTAAATATTCTATTGCTAATGAGAGAAAAAAATCCATCCATTCGTTTATTCATGTAGGATATTTTCTGACCCTTTATGCAGTCATAAAAAGTGAAACATCTTATTAATCAAAATAAATCCTAATATTTAGTTATATAACCATGCAAATAAATAAAATGAATGAGTGAAGAGTGTACAAAAAAACGAATAAACAACTATCAAAATAGATATAAACAATACCTTTATCAAACATCTTATCATTGATATAAATCCTGATATTCAATTATATAATTAAATAAATAAATGCATTAATGAATGAGCGAATAAAAGAATGAACAAATAACTATCTGAAATAATACCAAACCGTAACGTATATATGTAATAGCAATATTGCTGAAAATATCAAATAATAAGCGTTATAGGGAAAAAACATTCAACTGATTGTCGTGTACTCAAATGTTTTCATCTAAGAGCTTGCTTTTCGGCATCTTGTCCGATTGAAAACTCGTCCGTGAATGGTGCGCATCTGTGAAAAGTTGCTTACTGGGCGTTTCGTCTCGGATGCAGACACAAATACGGATGTATTTTGATATGGACGTCGACATAAGGAAAAAAGCGGGCAAAGGGAAAGAAGCATGCGTCCTTTACCTCCCGGAAACAGATTGCAGACGAATCGCACATATTATAGGGAAAGCGGTCTAAGTTGTTAGTAAAATCACTAAGATGTTGAAATCTGCTGAAAAAAATTAATTAAAGGAATACACAATGTTGAAAAATTTCTTCTGTAAACGGCCCTAGTTTGATGTAAATTACACAAGAATAGGGGGCCCTGTCGCAAACTAGCAAATTCTTGCAAATTCCACAGCAGCTCTCCAAGGGGAGATAACTTGATTCCGAAACAATTTGGGTGCTGAGAAATCTTCACTGAAGCATTTGGGGAAGTTTCGGGAAAAACTAAAATTTGAAGATTTCGGGCGATTTTGGCCAGGGCCGGCCCCTGTCGCAAACTAGCAAATTCTTGAAAGTTCCACTGCAGCTCTCCAAGGAGAGAAAACATGACTCCGAAACAATTTGGTGCTAAGAAATGTTCACTGATGCATTTGGGGAAGTTTCGGGGAAAACTAAAATTTGAAGATTTCGGGCGATTTTCTCCAGGGTCGGCCCTGTCGCAAACTAGCAAATTCTTGCAAGTTCCACTGCAGCTCTCCAAGGGAAGATAACTTGATTCCGAAACAATTTGGTGCTGAGAAATCTTAATTCACCGAAGCATTTGGGGAAGTTTCGGTGAAAACTAAAATTTGAAGATTTCGGGCGATTTTCTCCAGGGCCGGCGCTGTTGCAAGGTAGCAAATTCTTGAAAGTTCCACTGCAGCGCTCCAAGAGGAGATAACTTGATTCCGAAACAATTTTGGTGCTGAGAAATGTTCACAGAAGCATTATGGAAGTTTCAGGGAAAACTAAAATAAATTTGTTAGTGCTATACACTGGGCACGTTAAAGAACCATAGTTCTCTACAGAAGAGTTCTGTGCATCCGCTTCTCTGGGACGTCCATAGTAAGCACCTAACAGGGAAGAGGTGACTTAATTCATACAATTTTTGTTTTGTTTGTTTGTTTTGAAATTTAACGTCGCTTTAACAGTTAAATGATTTATTTAATGATAATAATAATAATTAACCCTCAAATATACTACTTCGTGACACGTAAAGGCTTCCGTAGCTATATTTGTTGATGTTTTTTTTTTCAGATTTCAATTTCTGTATATGAGCATCTCTCCTACAACATGAAAACAAACTCTAAAATGTTGAGAGCGAAAAAATGCATGAAATATTCAAACTTATTCTTAATAAACAGTTAAGGGTGACCATAAATGGCCATATTTAATCATATATAGCGGGACTGTCACCCAAATCGAAAGTAGAATATCCATATTAGGAGCGAAAATTTTCGCACATGCGCACTGCTATTTCACTTCCGTAGTTTTAACTGAGCCGCCGGTGAATTCGAGTTCAGAAAGTAATTTGTTAACGATAAAGATTAACAGAAAAAATGGCAGATCCTAAATACACTATGAGTAAGTTTGAACTTATCACTATAGTTTTATTATGACTGTATACTCTAAACATATGAAATCGTCTGATTTTAGCAACTAAGTCGTGTATTTTTCAAACCGGAAGTAGGAAATAAGGTGTGAAGAGTGTTATAAACAAACTGGATACTTTGCGTTCTAGCGTATAAGTTTATATAACAAACACCTCTTTCTTGCATGATTTGTTTGTTTGTTTGGCTACAGTACCTTATGTGTCTTTGAAAATCACAAGACGTTAAGTTTTCAAAAAGTTTTAGTCGTTCTCAATGTGGGTGGGGCAACATTTACTCTTTCATGAAAGACGATGATGCTTACGCCAGTTTAGATTTCTCACATTTTTAAGACCAACAGTTTCGAATTTTCTATCTTTTTTTACGTGTACTGATAATATTTAACTGTTTTAACCTGAGGAATGAAAAACCTTTAAACATTTTTTCAGACAAACTAATGAGGAGTCGATAACCTAACTGCACTCACTGTCAGTAAATCCTTCATGTTTAAATAATTTTGCCTTAACAACAACAACAAAAAATGTGATCTTTGTTGAAAATGTTGAAATTTCAACTGTTTCTGTATTTAGTCATGATTAGTTCAAGTGACATCAACTTCAGGTGGTCAAAGGCGGTCAAAACAAAGTAAAAGTAGAAGGACCTCTGGTCTATATCCACCTATTTAATGAGCATTCATCAGTGGATAATCACAATACACATTACTGGGCATCTGCTGCAGTCTGTATCATGGGTCATTTGAATGTAAAGGTCTCCTAACCATTGATAGTTGATGAGGCAGTTTCATTGGTTTTGTAGGGAAACCTCTGCTGAAATTGACATCATGTTAATGATTTAAGTAACATGTGATATCATGGTAAGAAGAGTTTTCTCTTTACATCATGAATATTTGTGAAAAACAAGATTTTGTCAGTCAGTTATCCCATGGTAATGTACGTATGAAGAAAGTGCTGTGGTTGCCGACATTGATGAACAACGTGAGACAAACTTTTGTAATTGGTTTAGGCCATCTACAATATAGGATATCACTAAAATTAAAAATACCTTATACAAAATTCATGATATACAAGTGTCTAACTTATCAGTGCCAACACTGTAAATCTTCATTTTCTTTGCATTAGTACAGTAGGAGTACCTGTATATATTGATGTCAGCCGTTGGTTCAGTATCAAAGATCACTTTCAAAATAGCCGTGTAAAATTTTTATGCAAACAGTAAGTAGGGTGCAGAACTGTGCCAACCTTATGGCTTATGTGTTTGGTTTTGATGTAGTATAAAATAAATGTGTTTCTGTTAGCTCAGTTTTTATATATATAGAAAGAACCTTCTTAGCTCAGAACTGTGAACTTGGCCCAGAACAGAGCTCCAGATAGTGTGCGTATATGTGTAAATACACATTAAAAATATAGAAAAACACATTGAAAATAAATTCAGCACATACTGGTACGTAAAGCAAATTTGGGGTATGTGCAGTAAATTTATTCCATGGGTAATACGTGTAGCCTTTCGGATGCAAGCTGACTTAGGACCAGTGAAATTTTGTTAAAACTTGCCCGCCAATACGAGCAGAATTTGAAGAAATGATTGGAGAGAAATAACTGACAGGCTTAAAACAAATTAGAAAATTAACTGTTTACATTTACCCATAAGATATACAGCAGAAATGAGAGAAAGACAGATAAGAAAGATATCAGGTCATTGTTTATGTGGTAGAAATTAAACCGGGAAAAAATGTCAAAACAAGTAGTTACTGGTGGTGGTATTATCCGTTACTTTTAGACCTGTTTTTTTCGCCATGTAGTCGGAGAAGTTCAGAAAAAATAATACCAAATAGCTTTAAACATTTACTTCTGAATATTTCTTATCTACTCATGACATGTCATGATGTTAAAAACATCTAGTAGACTTACTTTAGAATCAGAGATTTTTTTTATCTTTACAGCTTGCATATTTCCATCACTACCGAAGGTAGAAAGAGGAAAGTCTGTGAACCTTGGTGGAGATCCTAAGAAAGAAAATTTTCTGTACTTCAACGGCAACAACGTTTACATCAGAAACATTGAGGTAAAACAAGTTGAAATATATATATATATTTTTATATTCCTTGTATACATAATACCACAGTATATCTGATATCACAACTGTTGGATTAATGTGAAAATAGGGGCCTCCGTGGCCGAGTGGTAATAGTCATTGACTTCACACAATTTTTCAGGGTCATAAGATGACCTTTTATGTCAAGTCCCATAACTCTGGAATGGATTTTGACTGAACTGCACCCTGTTTTTGGTTAAACCTTTACGTACAAGGCCTTTTGTCATACTGTGTATGCTGTTGCCTTGAAACTTCACACACTTATAAATACAAGGTCATAAGATGACCTTGAATGTCAAGTCCAATTTACATTGTACATTGAGGGAATTGTACACTGAGTAGGCTGTTGCAATATGTGATACTGTGAGACTATATCTAATGCTATAACTGTTCTGAAATAGGCCCTGATATGCGATGGCCCTGATATGCAAGCTATATTGTCCTCCGAAAAGTCTTGTTTGTGTTGTCAGAGTGTTGAAGTGTTGACCAGTTTCTAAATAAGAAGGAAAAAAAACTAAGGATTTTTTTTTCATTATGTGCTAAAATTGATCTTCATGATGCTTCCAAAAGCTCAATTTCTTTTTTTATTATTTTTAGGCAGCCCATTATACCTCCGGCCTGAATTTTTTTTTAAGCCTTCAACGTCTGACCCAATCACACCCATGTAATACCGTTGTGTGTACAAAGCATAAAAGTTGCCTTACTTATTGTGTTAAAGTTTTGATCGTTTTCTACTGTAGGTTTGATGTTTATGTGAAGTCTTAACTGTTATATTGTACAGGATAAATTGGAAAACATTTTGCAAATGATTAAATGTGGGCAGTTATACTTTTTCATGTTCACAATTGTTTGAAAGTAAGTATAAAATGTAAAAAAAGATTTTTTTAACCAAAATGGTGCATTAACCCCTTAAGGGAACCCCTATGAAATAGTTGTTTTACACTGTTACTTAGGGGGTTTCCTAACTCGGTTGCACTACCAATATAGCTATTTAAATTTTGCGGGCAAATATTCCGCAATCATTTTATGTCCAAAAATCGATTGCAATGCATTCTGTTTACTGGTCCACCCACAGCTAGAAGTTTGTTTGTTTGTTTGATTAACATCACTTTCTTCCAGCTAGGGCTAATGGACGTTCAGCTAGAAGTGGATCAGCAAGAGAAAGGTATCTTGCTGCCTATGTAGACGGCGCTTTGAAAATCAAAGTGCATGGAGGATGTCAGAGGGGCTTTTATGCCTTGAGCCATCTGTGGTGTGACTTTTATTGGTATATCTCTATTGGTGAATTAAGATAACTTCTTTGTGACTTTCATACTTTTTACATCTTTTGTCTTCACTTTTCACCTGAACAAAACTAGTTGTACACATGAAAGCCATATTTTACATTTCAAGCAGTAAATGTTTACTCTGGTTTGTGATATGTAAACTGTTTGTTGGAAAGTCAACCTTTGTATGCAGAACCCATAAAAAATGTGATATCCGCCTTTTTGATGGAAAGTAAATTTTTGCTTTCAGGAACCAACCAAATGTGATATCTACTCAGAACATAGTGCAGCAGTAACAGTAGCCAAGTATGCCCCGTCTAGATTTTACATCGCATCTGGAGGTCAGTTGATTCTTTAAAGAAAAACACTCTCAATACTACAGACCACTTTTGAAGATCATTTATGACCTATGCAAACAGTTTTCATCCTGATCAGGCCCAACAAAACATGGGGCCTGATCATGGATTGGAACTGTTTGGAACCCAGGCTCTGTTTCTACAAAAATCTGGATGATCATTTCCTGATGACATTTTAGCAAAAGAAATTTAAACAGATGACACTTATTTTTGGTTAAAGGGGGGTGGGGGGGGGGGTCTGACGTGATTGCCAGCATGTATATTTCTTGCTATTATGGGCTCTGACATAATAGCAACGAAATATGCTGCAGGTGTAATAACTATGTGGCAATAAATGTGGCAATAAACGGCAAAACCTGGATGGGATATGTGAATTATTTCGTGTCACATGTACGTCCAGAAATGCTTTTTGAGATGTTGATGGTTGAAACTGTGTTATAAACCCTTGGACTGTTGACATCATTTCAGCAACCACCTCAAGCAAAAATTATTTATTAATTCTTTTTTGATAACCCTGCCATGTCAAACCAAAACATTATAAAAAAAAAGGTTCAAAAGCTTCCTTGCTCTCTGCACTCAGCATAACATATCTCCAAGCCCCCCCCCTCCCCCTCCCCCACCCCAATAAAAAAAGTGTGATTCAGGTGATTCTTGATTTTGTTATTGAAATGAAGATTTTTTCAATTGAGGTATATCTTTCAATTGGTATATGTTATTAAATTGATAATTTTTTGTAGTTACAAAAAATTCAATAAGTCAGGCAAGATGAGTGAACATCTGTCTACAGCAAGATGAAATACCGTCTAATCTACCAGTATCTGATGACCATATCAGCTTGTCATAGATAAGTTTTACTTCATTCATTAATATAAATTCTTGTTATTTGCAGATGCTACTGGAAAAGTTCGTATCTGGGACACTGTAAATAAGGAGCACATCCTTAAGAATGAGTACTGTGTGTTGGGTGGGCCTGTGAAGGACATTTCTTGGTCACCTGACAGCACAAAGCTCGCTATTGTTGGTGAAGGAAGGGAATTGTGAGTTTACATATCATTAAGTGCACACTTTATTGTCAAATTTAGCCCACCCTATGGAGGTCTTAATTTGTATAAGCTTACATTGGGAAAACTTAAAATGTCTTCTCCTGAAACCATACAGATATTAGATATTTCATGCGTAACATTATACATAGTGAAATCTTTGAAAATCTTCTTCTCCATATAGTTCAAATGGTAGAGCTTATATGTTTTACCTACTATCATACTTTATGTCCTTAACCTAGTGTATGACCACCCTGTTAGCTCAAGTGGTAGAGCATCCACATTCGTGCTGAAGGCCACAGGTTCGATTCCCGGCCTCGTCATACCAAAGACTTTAAAAATGGTTGTAATGGCTTCCCTCCTTGACGCTCAGGATTAGGGTTAGCATTACAACTGGTTTGTCGGTGTCAGGATAAAGTGACTGGTCAGGGTTCAGCCCCCACGTGTATCAGTGCTATACACTGGGGACGTTTAAGAACCATAGTTCTCTACAGAAGAGTTCTCTGTATCCGCTTCCCTCTCTCTGGGATGTCCATAAGCTCTAGCTGGCAGAAAGTGACGTAAATCAAACAAACAAAACAAACAAACAAAAACCTAGTGTATTCAAATGGTGACACTGACGTCAGATTTGGCCCTATCCATATGGGTCATATTTTACATAGACTTTATATTTAGTGAAAACTTAAAAAATCTTCTCCTCTGAAACCATACATGCTAGAGTATGTTAAATCACGTAATCTTGTGGGTTTTTTTTTTATTACATAAAGGTCCTTTACTAAGTTTGTTCAAGTGATGAAAATGGGGTCAATTTTAGTCCTGCCCAAGGGGTCTTGATTTACATCTTAAAAATTCTCCTCTGAAACCATAAATGCTAGAGAAAAGATATTAGCATTTATATAGTGAAACTTTTCTTTGTTGTTTATGAAAAAAATATTGCTGACATCTTCAGGTGAACGCTTCAGGGCCACCATAGCTCTCTTGTTGCTCATAGGAGTGATTAGCTTATACTTGCACCAAAAAAGTGGTGACCTGAATTGTAAAATTGAACATGTTTACCTGGTAAACATTTTGATTGATAGATATAATATTTTCTGATTGACTTCCCTCTCAATAGCATGCATGCTCAATCTCATTAAAATCAGATCTATGCCATTCCAATACTTTTCTCCCTAAGATCTGACCATGAACCATTGTATATCACCTTCAGCATATTTCCAATTAGCCAATCAAATCGTTACTTACAAAATCGTGAAAGAAAAAGTCAGTTGGATAATTTGCAATTGTTCTACTTGAGTAACAATGAAAGCTGACAAATGCAGTGTGTAAAGATGCAGTGTGTAAAGACTGTTTTGATAGGTTTACCAAACATTATCTAAATATAAGGTAATCAGAAAATCCAGGGTCATTGAAGGTGACCTCCCACATTTTGTTGTCAAATCTTAGCATGAAAAGTATTGGAATGACATAGATCTGATTTTGATAAGATTGGAAATTTGCTCAATATGAAGTGCCGAATTTGAACCCTGACTGTGTGTTGACAAATCTTGTTTTGATGTTGCAGTTTTGCCAAATGTATAACATTTGATTCTGGGAACACAGTAGGAGACTTATCTGGTCACTGCAAACATGTCAACGCAGTGGCATACAAACCGACCCGCCCATTCCGTATCTGCATGGCCAGTGAGGACCAGACGGCTAGATTTTATGAAGGACCACCCTTTAAATACAGCAAATCAATTGATGTAAGTTTTGAATCCATTAATGCAGGTCTTGAGTTAGAGTAGATAAAATTATAGTGTAAATATCAGTAAAATTATAGTAGTAAAAATATTATAACCTATTTACTTAATTGCTTCAGGTTGTAACCTATACTTAGTAGCAAACCAGTACTCTACTTTGTCCCTGAATTTATTTATATAATTCTTTTTGGGTTATTAATAGATTGATGTAAACCTTTGAAAAAATCCATTTCAGAAAGTTTTTGTTTATTTGAAATTAAAAGTTGATTTAACAGTATTTCAGTCACATCACGCCTTACAGCTCATTACAGGTGGAGGAAGACCCCTGGGGACCTCTTTACACTATATCAGGCACAGAGTGCACCCGGGTAGAACCACCAACCTACTGCAAGCCAGCTGGAAGGCTTCCTAACTCAAAAAATCTGAAGTGCCAAGACCGGAATTCGAACCCACAGTGGTGAGGTGCTGAGAGATTGCAAGTCAATGACTATAACCACTCAGCCATGGAGGCAAGACTAGAAGAGAAAAAAACCTTTACTTTCTCAGAGTTTACCATCTGTGTTAGTTATCAGGTAGAGAATAAAGACAAGACAAGTAAAGATTTTCTCATCAGTGTTAATAATGTTGTATCAGGTAGCGGGAAAACATAAGACTTGCTACATTACCCCCATTAGTGTTATTAAATAATCATCAGGTAGAGAAAGTCATTCTACAAATATCCTCCCAATGTATCCCATTGATTTTGGAATGGAATGTGTGCATTTGTGAAGAAAACAAAATTGTTAAATTGTTCATGTTACAGATAAATTCCATGCATCATTGATTTGTTTGTTTTTTGCTATTCAGAAACACACAAACTTTGTAAACTGTGTACGCTACCACCCAAACGGAGATGTATTTGTAACAGGCGGGGCAGATGGAATGGTAGGTTTAGTGTAGTAAAGCTGATAGGGTCCCAGAAAAAGCTTTACTGGATAATATAAGGTTGCAGACATTAGGGTGTTATTTTTAGCTCCCTGCACCACAAAGTGATTATTGGTAAGCTTTTGCTGTCATCCTTACTCCGTTATCCTTCCTCAGTTGTCTGTCCATTAACTATTTCTGACAGAGGTTTCTTCTTTTGAATCATCTGATGGTCTGACTTAACATTTATATGGGGAAACTTTATCCTGTTGATCATGAAAAAATTGCTGCAATCTTCAGGTGAGGTCCTTCAGGGCCATCATGGCCCTCTTGTTTAAAACTTTAACCTTGGCCAAAGCTTTTGAAGCCTTTGACTCAGGGCCTTCATATTTGACATAAAAATTATATTACTTGTAACAATGCCTTACCATACCAACTTTATTTTACCTGGTGACCTTTACCTGTACTTTTGACCTACTCTTGTACAAAACTTTCCTTTGTTATGCATTAAATTGAGTGTTTTTGTATTCCAAATATTTTGCAAATAACTTGCTGTCATTCAACACTAGGCAAGCTGTGTTGTCTTCTAACAACTCTTGTTAAACCATATCATGTTACTACAGAAATGTGCACCTGGTGAGGAATACAAAATTACATTAATGTACATCTGGGTTAAATACCAAGTTTTATTACATAACTATGCTTCATTTGAGGAATGTTAAATATTTAAGAAGATTACATAAATGGACATCTAGATTTATAATAATGTATTGTACATAAATATGCATATAGCTTTATTACCATATCTTACATATATATGCTTTATTTGAGGAGTGTTGACTATATTAGAAGATTACATAATGGACATCTAGCTTTTTAACCATGTTTTGGTACATAAATGTGCATCTAGCTTTATTCGAGGAAAGTAATATATATACATAAATATAATTCAGGCTATAGTCTATGATGGGAAAACTGGTGACGAAATAGGAAATCTGGGTGGAGAAAAAGCGCATAAAGGAGGCATATATTCTGTAAGTATTTTTAGAAAATGGTTTGTTTGTTTGTTTATTAGGATTTTCATATTGTGACATCCAGCTCATTGCAGATGAAGGAAGACCCCGGGGGACCGTTGTACACTATTTCAGGCACAGAGTGCACCCGGGTAGAACCACCGACCTACGGCAAGCCAGCTGGAAGGCTTCCTCAC
>JAULCC010497155.1:0-10868 GCA_032358795.1 Nuttallia obscurata | reverse complement strand
CATTAATATTCATCAAGTTTCTAGAGAGTTATGGCCCTTTATTTGTTGAAACTTATTAATAATTTCTTTGTCACAGGAACTTTAAATTTGTTTTCAGTTGGGCGTGTATTGTGTTTTCACACTCGTGTTTAAGCTCATCTGAGCACAAAGGTGAGCTATAATGAAAGAGGACTGTCCATCGTCATTCGTTCGTTTGTCATCAACATTTTCCTTCAAACAACATTTCCTCCTATATATATATACAAACATGCCTCACTTCTGATAAAAATGTTAATTCAATAGATTGTATTAGCTGGAAGCTAGTGTAGGATTATTTTTTTTAAACATATATATTTTATTCAGAGCTGTAGACATGGAATGTCTATGAACAAATCAAGTGCAATGAAATATTTACATGGCTGACAACAAAATGAAAAGTATGAGACTAGTAAATAATACACTCAAATGTTATAAATTATTTTACCATCAGAATAACTCTTAATTTGAGCACTTACAAAAATAAAAATCTTTCAAAACAAACAATACAGCCACCGATGGTTTAAGCATACATGTATATGAAATTTAGATAATGTGCACGTTATAGGTATAGACTTTAATGCAATTTTAAAATTAGGCAATAAACTGACAACATATGACTTTGAACCATATCAACAGAATAAAATATGGATACATAATTCATTGTTTACAATTTTTATACCTGCACAATTAGGAGTCACCCTGTCGGTCTGTCGGTTGGGTAGTCGGTCTACAAAAATTAGTCCGGAGCATAACTCCAATGCTACTGTAGCTAAGTTGTTGAAACTTCTGTGTAGATAGACCTAGTTGCGAGGAAGTGCAGTGCACGCAAACCAAACTCTGTTTGCTCTTTGAAAGGAAATATTCACCTTCTTAGTTTTGTTCTTCTTATTTTGTCTGTAGCATCACTCCAATACTAATGCATAAGAACCACAGCTCTATATAAATTTATATATGTGTGTGAAAGAGAAGAATTACAGAGCTAACCGCTAATTTCGCATACATCCAAGACGCAGAATACGGCGACAGCACCTAGCTACCAGTGTTGACAAGGAACATAGAACTTGCAATCCTCATACTCAAAAAAGTATATTTCAAGCACGCTTATATAGCATGGCAACCCACAAGTAACATTTCTAAGGCTTTGAATATTTGACTATGAACAACACATACACACTATGTACATATATATTTTCAGCAAAGTTGTGTTGGACATCTCAGAAGGAGTTCATGATATGGGTGGTCTGAAATGGGAACTGGCCCTTTGTCTACTCCTTGCATGGGTCCTTGTCTGTATCTGTCTCGCCAAGGGAATCAAGTCTGGTGGAAAGGTAAGCTAGTTTGATTTACAATACATCTTCCTTTGCTTATGTTACCTAATGGATGAAATTTGATTTTCAGATCAAACCTATCGCTTATGTTACTTAATAGATAAAAGATGATTTCAGATCATACCCATTGCATATATTACTTGATGGGTAAATTGTGATTTTCAGACCAAACCCATTGCATGTAACCAATATGATATTCGTTAATCTTTGTATGTTTTACCTGTTGAATGAAATGTGATTTTAGAAGGCTACATAGTGACAGATATATTTGATATACCATTTTTTGTTTCAGGCTGCATATTTTACTGCCTTTTTCCCATACATTGTGTTGACAATCTTGTTGGTTAGAAGTCTGACACTGGAAGGATCAATGAATGGAATTATTTACTACTTCAAACCACAGTGGCACAAACTAGGAGAAGCCAAGGTAAATCATTGTGTACTTTATATGGAGAGAAGGAAGTTTTGAATTTAAAGGGAAAAAAAGATAAATAACTTGTCTGATTCCAGACAGTTTGATGTTTCAAAATTTTAGCATTAGGCATGTAACAATAAATTAATGACATGCTTACTTTAACACATCACTGGAACTTTGACTTGGTGGATCATAGGACAGCTGGCAAAAATCTATCTAATATCGTACTTGCAACAAGAGTTGTCATACAATCTTTTATAAGACTAGCTCCTGGATTCAAAAATATATTTTGTCTGCATTCTGTCCATAACCTGTTAACCTTTTCGCTCCCTTGAGTGCCGGATCTGTCAGGCGCCACAAGAGCAAGTTACATACCTACAGCTCAGGAAATATCCAGCATAACCACTCTATATATCATGGTTCTTTGGTAATCTGGTTGTCCTTATAAACGGTATATACTTTGTGAATAACTCAATTATCGATTTTTATGAATGAATGACGTCATCAACTGTGTGAAGAGGCTGTGCAGGGGTACATTATTGCTCATAAATTTTGCACAAAAAATGGATTCTGTGCGGCCTAGAAGACAGCCACGTGTATAGCGAGAAGAAATTATCCGAGCTGTTTTAGAAGACAATGAGGAGTCAGATTATCATTCAAGTGGGTTAGAAGAGTGTGCTTTAAGCACAACAAAAGATGGGACGTAAAGACAGTCTGTGTCAACTGTGCTGACCGACCCAGACTTTGCATCGAGTAGTATCACACTAAATTGGACTACTAGAGTCCATCTGGCAGTTACAAAAACATGATTAGGTGAGGAATTGAGAAATTGAATTAAGTCTCCCCATATAGAGTGGAGACATATTGATTTTGTGCTTTCCGTCCATCCTTCCGTCTGTCCGTCTGGATTTGTTTGTCTGGACCATAATTCTAAGATTTCTCAGTGGAATTTTAAAATAATTTCACATATGCCTTCCTCATCATCAGTCAGTGTGGCATGCACAAGACCCAGGTCTGTACCTCAAAGGTCAACGTCAAACTTGGAGGTCAAATGTCAACATTGGCTTATATTCAGCTTGTCTGGACCATAACTATGAGGTTTCTCAATGGAATTTAAAATTATTTCACATATACATTCCTCATCATCAGTCATTATAGCATGCGCAAGACCCAGGTCTGTCCCTCAAAGATCAAGGTCACACTTGGAGGTCAAATGTCAACATTGGCATAAATTCAGCTTGTCCGGAACATAACTCGGAGGTTTCTCAATGGAATTTATAATTATTTTACATATGCATTCCTCATCATCAGTCGGTGTCATGGTATATTGGCACATTAGTGGAGTTAAGGTTTGTGTGTGTGGGTGGGGTGGGAAGACATGTTATTTTCAAAAACAAGTTCTAGTTAAGGATTAAAACAAATGTTTTGCTAAATCAATATGCTCAGAAATGAAAGTTTTGCTTTAACTTGTTTGATAAAGGTTACAAAGTTTTCTTGAGAATTTTTCAAATTTTCCCGCAATTATACTTGGTATGCAGAAAAACATTGCTTCTGCTAGCGAAAAGGTTAAAAAGGGTGTTACATGTGTCAAAACATTTATGACATTAGTTGATAATATCACAGTTAGTATTATTAGACATAAAGAAAAAGTTGACTTTTCAACTTTCTACATTTTCAAAAAAAAGTTTTTAATCATCCGAATAATATGAAAATATATATTTTTGAATAGGGCATTCATTATAAGAGAATTGAATACCATTTCAGCGATTTTTAGTGTTTGCTTTAATCATCTGTGAAGATGCATGCCTTGATCAGAAATTTTCAGGAGTTTTCAGGAATTTAGGTCTTTGGGAAAGCAATAAATTGCCATTTTGATATTCAACAGGTATGGGGTGATGCTGCCATACAGATTTTCTTCTCACTGTCACCATGCTGGGGAGGATTGATCACATTGGCGAGTTACAACAAATACCACAATAACTGCTTCTTGTGAGTGTTAACCACCTCTGTCTTGTAACTATTTGCGTATACTAATAATTTCGAAAAGGCATGATTGATTAAAATGATAGTGATATTTCCATCAAGGAAAAAAGAAAGCATATCAATGAAATATTCATAGAGAAAAATGCAGAATTATTTAGCATATCTTATTGTTTTGTATCTTAGTATTTTATGCTGCAGGAGAGGGATTTATATCAGTTATTTATAGCTTGTTTCCCCAATCCTAAGATTTATCATGTGGTATTAATGATTGTATACAGTATATGTAGCTTCACTGAGTAAAATATGTTTAAACCAACAACCTTCAAGGAGTACTTTATGAGCTTTGATTTTAAATATATATTTAGCAGTGTCTGTTTGTTCAAATATCAGTGAACATATTACTGTTGGTGAAATTACAAATTTACCAAATTTTTTCCACTCAGTTTTGACTTTAGTCCAGGCATTTTTTTCTGATCACAATATCTTAGTCATTTTCAGCTCAGTGTCCTTGCTATATACAAACATTTTACAAAGATCAACTCATTGTTTCAGGGATGCCATTATTGTGTCAGTGATGGACTGTATAACAAGTGTGTTTGCTGGATTGGTCATATTCAGTATCATTGGCTACATGGCATCAGAGCTAAATAAGGATGTGAGTGCTGTGGCTGCTGAGGGGGCGGGGCTGGCGTTTGTTGTATACCCAGAAGTAGTGACCAAGCTACCTATATCTCAGCTCTGGTCTGTGCTGTTTTTTTCTATGCTGATCACTCTAGGACTGGGAACGCAGGTAAATTTTGCTCCACTGGAAAAACATTAAAATGTTGACTTGTACAGTCTTAAAAGCATATTGTTTCTTTGTAATACAGCATTATTATTTTCATACTAGATACAAAAGAATACAAAATGACCATTTTTACCATCCTTGCACTGGTTTGGCATTTAATTTGTTAACACAAAAATTTCACTCTTATCATAGCTTTGTAATATCATTGGGTGTTCACCACATCCACACACATGTATATATTCTGGACAATATATTAAGCTACTTTGCATGTCATCATATAGGAAAACTGGAAGATCTGTGCCATGGGATTTAAATATTGGTCTTGTAAATCTAGGTTACTTGGTTCAAATAAAACTAAAACTATAATGTCCCAAGATCTTTTTCTGTGCTTCTATGAAGTTGATTTTAATTGATTTTAATGAGAGCTTTTTGAATTTACTCTTGACTTATTTTTGAAGTTAACTGGCAGTGCATTTGTGATTCTATTAGGAATTGACCTTGTGACCTTTCCATTACAAGGTCAGCTCTCTGACCTGTTGAATACCAATAATATATGCCCAAGAAACCATGTGATACATTTAATAAAATTTTCTATGAGGCATAGCATATATATAAAGCTTATTTCAATTTTGCAAGAATCTGATAGTTTATCGATAATTAATAAATAACACAGAGAGATTAAATAACGATTGTGAACATTCAAGCGCCTTTGAGTCTACTATTGGATTTTGTTTGATGGCTCTTCCAAAACATTCTCCCAATGGGGGTAGAAATAAGGGTAAAAAGTAGGGGATCCACCAGTAGAATATTTATTAGTTTTGACCCGCTTACCAGAAGCATTGTAGCAACCACCAATGTCCTTTTTAATTGCTTGTCATTCCTATCCCCTCTGGAAGATTTTTTGGTCACCTGAGCCAAAGGCTCAGGGGGGGTATTGTGATGGATAGGCTCGTACGGCATCCCTCGTATGTTGTATGTCATATGTTCGCACTTTGTTTAAACAACATCTGCTCTGAAACCACTGAATGGCAGTTGATGAAAATTGGCAGGGATATTCCTTGGATTGTATGGTCCACTTTCAAAATTGTTCAAAGAATTCCATAAAGAACTCTGGTTGCCATGGCAATGGAGTGAAAAACTTAAACAATCTTCTTCTCAAAAACTGTTGGTCCAATTTCAACATAATTTCACTGATATGATCCTTGGGTTGACCTCTACAAAAAAATTTCAAAGAATAGTGATAAGTAAAAACACATAGCTGCCAGGGGCGGGGCCAGTTTTCCTTATATAGCTTTTTAGAAAACAGAAAATCTTCTCAGGAACTGCTTGTCCAATTTCGACATAATTTCACAGACATGATCCTTGGGTGGACCTCTACCAAAATTGTTCAAAGAATAATGATATGTCAAAAAACATGGCCGTTCGGGGAGGGGCCAGTTTTCCTTATAAAGCTTTATAGAAAACTTTGAAAATCTTCTTCTCAAAAATTGCTGGCCCAAATAATAATGATATGTCAAAAAACATGGCCACCAGGGGCTGGGCCAGTTTTCTTTATACAGCTATATAGAAAACTTTTATCTTATTCTCTGAAACAACTGGCTCAATTTCAAATTAATTTCAGGGAAATGATCCTTGGATAGACTTTTACAAAAATTGTTTAAATAATTTGATTCCATGCAGTACTCTGGTTGCCATGGCAGCAGATAGGAACAACTTTAAAGACCTACTTATCAAAAACTAGTGGCCAAATTTGAAAATTATTTGGTGTAAGTGTTCCTTTAGTGACTTTTTTCTAAGAATGTTCAGATTATTTGGATCAGGTTAGAAACATGGCCACCAGGGTAAATAGCCAGTTTCCATGTCTAGAATAGCCCTGAGTAAGTGGGGAAAATATTTAAATGTTTTTATCCATGGCATAACCACAAAAAAAAAAAATGGCCAGATTTAGATTTGAAAGTACAAAAAACGCCTGCAATAAAACTGTTTATTTCAGATCTCTACAGTTACCACAGTACATACTACCTTATTGGACAGATTCCCAAACACCTTCAGAAAAAACAGTAGACGAAAGCTCATGTTGCTTATTGGGATAGCTACATTTTGTTTCATTATTGGACTGGCATTTGCCTCACAGGTGTGTTCTAATGTTCTAAGTTTCAATCAAATCTAAAAATTATTGTTACAATCAATATGATCATATTTAAACATTTACATACTTACCTTTTGTATTAGATTAAAGCAACAACAACAAACAAAAATCAAAGAAAAAAGCATCAACAAAGCAGTCGATTGATAACTTTTATAATTTCTTATTAAGATAATCAGTAAGTTGTTAGTTGTATCTTAGCGTCCCTTTGTTTTGAACAGTTGTTTAGACATAGATACAGTAAATTGCTTTATCTGGTCAGGCATTTCAAGAATTATACTAGCTGATTTAACTGGCTTTTAGACATGATTGCTACAGTTATTGAAACATTTTGGCTTGCTGAATTATAAAATTGCTTCTGTCCGGTTTTGTCCAGGCTGTAACTTCATTGCTGATTGATGGATCATGAAATTAATTGGCACAATTGTTTACTGGCATAAGCCAATCTGTCACATACAATTACCAGGTCTCTACCTTCTTGGTCAAGGCCACAAATTGAAGTTAAAGGTCAAATTTATGAATAAAAATGCTTTTCCGGGCTGTAATTTATTGTTGGTTGAAGGATTTCAAAAAATTCTGCACAATTGTTCACTGTCAGAAGCAGATGTGTCACATACAATAACCAGATCTCTACCTCCCAGGTCAAGGTCACAGGTTGTGGTTAAAGGTCAAATTTATGACTAAAAAAGTTTGTCCAGGCTGTAACTTCCTTGCTGATTGAAGGAATCTCAAATAATTTGGCACATTTGTTTAAAGTAATAATACAATGTGTCTCAACCAAGAAGCAGATCTGTAGCTACAATGTCAGGGTCACAAACTCTGGTCAGAAGTCAAAATACTGTCTTGTCACACTACCACTATGACAACATTGCTGTTACTCTTGTGTAAGGCGAGACATGTGGTCTGTTACCATCCTTATTCACTTAATAACCAAATGGTTGTAATACCCCCTGCTAGATAATACATGTAGATAACTTGCCTATCAGAACTCATAGAGTCATATTCAACAAATAGAAAATGGAAGAACCTTTTCCTTTAAATGTATACAATGTGATAAATGAAGATATAGCCAAAGTGCACCGACTTTTCAAACGACCCTTTGTCCCAATCTGACAAATACAAATGAAACAGTTACAATCATTCTGTGTAGAAAAATAAGTTAATAATTTCACTGATTGATAATAGGGAGAGAGATGTTTTCTAGATAAAATTGCAGCTTTTCATTTTTTTCATTACTAAAGCATTTTTTGTACAAAAGCATTTTTTTCTGTTATATTTATTGTATATTAACCCCTGTTTACATGTAGATTGTGTTTCAGATACAACTACCTACTAACAGCTACCTGTTATATTTATTGATGTAATTTATCTTGATGATTTTTTACCGAGAATTTCCAGCTTTGGTAAAAGTTTTTACCCTTTTTCGATTCAATGCTAAGTTTTTTTTATGGATCTGTCATTCTTTTATTTTGGACTATTTATATTTTATTTGAAGGGATGATGCATCTGTTAAAGTGAAAGGCAATTCCTAAAAATTATGCTGAAAGCGTTGTTTTTTTGTTGAATATTGAATGAATGAGGTAAATGATATTTGTCAACCGAAATGTTAATCAAACTTTATGTTAAATAACTTCTAAGTTATCTGCAATCTAAGAGCACATATCTAGTTCTCAAAAAGCTCATTTGTGTTCATTATGCAAATTAGTTTTCACTTTTTGAGTAATTTTAAATGCTCATAATTTCAGTGTTTTTTTCATCAGAATTTCATAATTATTTCACAGTTGTAATTATGCCAGGTTAGGTTAAGTTGTCGTTCCTTTTATAGACATTTTTGTGGCAGACTGCAAGTCCTGATATAAATCTGCCTTGTCTTGATCTACACTACACTGTCAGCAATTTCTAGAGCTTTTGTCCAACTTTAACAGATCATCATGAGATGTACATAAAATTTATAATTTTGTATCTTTCAAATATCAATGAAAACAATTGATCTGAATTTTTTAAAGACTGAAGTTAGTGAATTTGGTTTGACTTTTGAAGGAGCTGGAAATTTTTAGAAAATCATGAAGAAGGTAGAATTATTTTTCTTGCACATAGTATGCATGCACTATGATACACGGTAGGTATTTATTGTTAAGATATTTGTACTTTGTGCACATTGAAAGCCATGGTCAAAATGAGTGATGTCCATTTTCTGTATAATTGTGTAGGGAGGAATGTACATATTACAGTTATTTGACAACTATGCGGCCACTTACTCTCTGCTAGTGATAGGTCTGGTTGAGTCCTTAGCATTATCCTGGGTATACGGTGAGTTGTTTTTGGGGGGAATGGGCGGTGGGGAGGTAAGCTCTCCGCTCTGGGACAGGGGCATGCACTATGTTACATCTTAAACCCCAAATAGCAAAAAGAATTGTAAAAAAGAATTTTAATGTTTAAAATTACTATATTTTTTATTCAAAATTTAAAATCTATTTTAAATTGAAATGTTTGTTTTTTAATAAAATTCAAGAAAAATGTGCATTTAATATTGAGATTGTTGTAAAGTGTTTTCTGTAAAGTCAGAAAATGAATTCATGATCAATAACTTTTTGCCAAAATATTTCTGAATTGAAGTGATAAGTTGAACAAGTCTCTTAAAGACACTCATATATTTATGTTGAACAAAAGAAAAAATGAATATATATGCATTTACATTGATGTTCAGATAATCAATTACTATCTAATACAATGGGCAATAGGACAGAGAGATTTTGTTTTGTATTTCTTACATTGTTAAAACCATGGATGGTTTTGAAATTTGTTAGAATATGTTTTACGTGGGATATATGAATGCTTAGATACCAGGTAGGCTCCACTACTTGCAAACAAACTCAAAAACAAATCCGAAAAGTGTTAATCTTTTTCATAGTTTGGCTTTCAAAAATTTTCTTGCATTTATACTTTACAATGGACTTTCTTAACAAGTGCTAAAATATATTTTGAAGAATTTTTTATACCATATCCCATGGAAACCATTTCTAAAATGTAATTAATCAGTTGATGTGTTTCAGATGCTCATATTGGAGGCAAAAAATGTTATATGTCTGGACATATATGAGAAAATCTTTTCTTTGTCCTAGCTGTTAACATTTTTATGGATTGTCTTGTTATGTCCTATATATTCAGGGTTCTAAAAAATTGTTGCTGTAAAGGGCTAGAGGGTATCTGTTTGGGGTCAAGGGTACATTGTTTTCAAAGTCTTAGTAAATAAGTCTGGGAACCCTGAATTATAGTTAAGATGATATGCTGTGCTTTAGTACATACAATACATACCTTACCCTAATAATACTCACCAAATTTGGAGAAAGCTAGATATTTTTATCTCACTAAGACATATACATTTTCATTTTATCCTGTAATCAGTTAAAATCTATACTTTTTTACAACCTATAAGTGTTTTGAGGTCACAATTACTGTCACCTTAAATTGCTACTAAAAGTACAGCATATCAGAAAGCAATAAAAATTTGTCTCCTAAATGTGAGTCTTTGAGCTTTGATATAAGTTGTTCTTGGCTGTCCAGACTAGGTTCCATTGATTTATACCACCATTAAGAATAGTACTTTTGACATGATTGTACATGGTTAGCTGCAGTGGGTGAAAGATAATGCTATTTCAATCAAATTTGATGTCAGTGTATATCAAGCCATTTTGTGTGGCCACATTTGTACATCTGTAACAAAAGTGTGAAGATGGCTGCTCCATGACTTGAGAAATCATAGGTCACAGTCAAATATCTGTTTGTAAAACGCACAATTTTGTTTTTGGCCTAGCAGTCTAGATATTTTTTTATAAACTTTCCAAAATGGTATGCATACACAAGTCATTATTTTATGCTTTAATTCCCAATCAGTTTGGCTTCATGTAACAAATCAATTAGGATATGTTAAGAAAAGTAACACTTTGCAAGTTTTAGTACTTCATAAATATCTGCCATTGAGTTAAATAGCTGTAGAAAATAGATTAAAACAAAATGATAGGTCTTTTCAATGAAAGGAAACTTGTAAAATAATTGCAGTTCAAAAGTTCTTGCATTGTTTGAAATTAAACTTCTCCTTTTCTGTGATAGAAACAAATGGTGGCAGGATGAATGGCTAAAACTTGTGAGGTGGCATTTTGCTAACAGGATAAAAAATTATACCTGCAACTC
>JAULCC010497044.1:0-10868 GCA_032358795.1 Nuttallia obscurata | reverse complement strand
CTGAAGGTGATAAAATGATATGCCTCTACCCTAAATGTGGGTTTCATTGGATGAAAAATATGGTAAAAAGGTTAAAGACCTTTGATTCATCAAAGCGGCTACCTAATGACGTACTGGAGCTGTCTAATGAGAACGAATACGACTCACAAGAACCTCCGAGGTTGATTTTTACCTTTTTGAAACCGAGTCGTCTTCCGCCTGACCACATACGAAATGGAGGAAAAATTGCGCTGCTGTTAAGAAATCCTAAAGATGTGATGGTATCGTTCTACTACCATTTGAAGAACGCCGCGTCTTTCCGCAACAAGCAAACTTGGGACGAGTTTTTCCAATCTTTCGTCTCAGGCAACATATTAATGGGTTCATACTTTGATTTATTAGCAGAGTGGGAACACGTGTTTGAAGAAAAGTCAATGGGAAGGAATAACATTAAAGTACAAATTTTCTTTTACGAAGATTTCAAGGCAAATGCAAAAGAAACTCTTGAACGACTGAATCAGTATCTGGATTTCAATAGAGATCAAGATTACTTAGAGAGGGTTTTAACAGAAACGTCGCTGGATAAGCTGCGGGAAGCAGATCATTCCCGCGATGATCTCCTTCCCTATACTGTAGATGAAGAAGGAAAATCTATCATATATAGAAAAGGAATTATAGGAGACTGGAAACATCATTTTACGGTTGCACAAAGCGAAGAGGTTGATAAAATACTAAAGGATCGGCTGAAAACTAACGTGTTTCAGTTTAATTATGGTGATTAAAAGATTATCAATTTGAAAGCTCCGTTGCAGCCTGGCTAGTTTAATTCAGTCATCATGTAAACTAAAATAATCAACAGTTTTATACTATATACGTATGAAATTCAAGCATTCTTTGACATGTGATATCTCATCCCCTGTAAGCTAAAGCATGTCGGCGATAACTTAGGTAACTATATATGTGTTCTCTGCAGGATGACTTTCTGTTTATATGCTTTCACCGAACGACATGTACTTGATGATAATCCATATGTCTTGGTTGTTTGTCGTGATTCATTGAAAATACATAAAACCCCAGTGTCTGTGAATATTGAACTTACGAAAAAAACATGTAAAAAATAGCAAAACCTCCATAGACGAAATCCATCGTCACATTTAAGCAGAATCCTGACGAATTGTTTGTTAAATAAAGAGGCAAATGACTAAAGAAGTTTCAATATCCATTAAACAACGTCGATAAGTTCAGCACAAGCATAACAAGAACAATTCTGTGTGTTTCTTTGGAATGTACACTGAAGAAAAACGCAACTTAAAGATGCCACGTTTACCAATCGTATCGTTTACTTAATGAACTGTTGTTCATAGAAACGTATTTCTTATTTTAATATTGAAATTATAGAATACTAAATGTTAGCATTTTAATAAAATTAATCGGATTGTTTTGTTTTTGTGTTTCAAGCCTCTATTAACATTACATTAATTGTATCGACAAGGTACTCCTGTGAATATGAACCGGTATTAACCAGTTGTTCTTGATGTCGTTATATGTATTCACACCTTCCCACTTGATAAAGCGTCAGTTCTATTGATATGGCATATCTGTACACAGGTTCAGCTAAGTGAATTAACCTGCGCATTCGTGAAAATGCATATTTCCGACACCTATTCGAACCGACCGACCCGTGAATACTTAAACTGTCTTCGCCTCTTGTCAGCTCTATTCGTCTGTAGACAGATGCACAGAACAGTTTAACTATATCAGGGATTTATTGCACACCTCGTAAGTCATTATTGCAAATTTTATTGATAAACATAACCAACAAAGTAGGGCTTAGTGTATGGCCCTGGCGTAGACCAACATGACACATGAAAGTATCAGTAACTCCTTAACTGGTTCTTATCAACAGTGATATAGCCTTCTCTCTAAACCCAACTTGGCCCTCACACCTTGAAGAAAATTTCAGTATAAAATAGCACGCGTATTGTATTATAGCGATGTAAACTTTGGTAACAACATCTAATTCTTTTACATTGTTATGTAGAGTTTACATTATTTTTATTATTTCACTCTCCGTCCATTTGTAATTACTCTACCTTTGGAAAGCAGTCTACAGTTAACATTAACAAGTAACATTAGATAAAGCTCAACGTTTGACAGGTCATACCCAGGAAAACAACTTTCCATTTATGAATTACCCATTCATACTTTTTATCCGAGCATCTTTCAATCGATTGCGCAGAATGTAAGTTAAATCATTTGATATCCATATACTGCTCTCTCTCTCTAAAGTTTATCTTTGTATTTAAACAGCTTGAATTTATCATCACTACGTGTAAATTCAAATGTCACCATTTATGCAAGATTGCTGTTATCATAATAATAATATATCACATATATTTAGCACTATTTTCATAATAGTCATACGGTCAACAGTGCTTTACATGGTATAATTACCCCGATCATCAGGTTGTAAATCGGTCATTAACAGATGACGCATATTGCGGTCACATTGGCTAACCCATTCACATGTACCAGTTTATACAACTAGATAAAATGAGGTACATGTGGGATACATTTTCTAAGAACTAATTTTTGATGGCCAGGGATGGTTTTGAACCAGGGACAATTCAATCCTTAGTCCCTGCGGCGTACCCCTTGATCACCATCCCCACATTGCAACGATACTTAAGACGATGATTATTCACATAAACTCGACGAGCTGACACAATTGCGCCATCATTAAACATTTCCTCATACGTAGCAACATTTGGAATCTTCTCTGACCAAATATATTTTAACCGCTTTCATTTGATTCGGCTTCTCATAAGTCAAAGATTCTCATAAATGTTCTCAGCATGTTAGCTTCAATTATATTCAACTGGTGTTAACTGGCTAGACGGTGCTTATGCTACTCCTGCTGCCTTGTCATTCCTTTGTAGTTTTTTGTTTAAACATATTTTATTGCCAAAATATTTTTACACAACATAGGTCACAATATACATTATTATATAAATACAGTACAAATACGTATATCGGCAGAGTAGTTTGGCCATAAGTTTTGCTAACGTTAATTACGGTCCATCCCGTTTGGTTGGTTTCTCTCAAGTGCAAATACTAGTACCTGTAGCAAATCGTTGTACATCATATACATTTAAAGGCAATAATCAAAAAAAGAGGTTGTAAATGAAAGTGTGGTTGTGGTAGATATAATTCAGATTTCATAAGTTCAGTAAGTGAAAGATGGCTAAATGTAAGAAAAACGAAATAGAGAGTATAGGTTGTTAAAGTAAAGGGCGAATATCTCACTGTTGATGTGAGGTGGATTAGGTTGCAAAGCAATTCGTGTCTTTAATGCATGCATATACAGCTTTAAATATATTCATGTAAACTCCGTCTCTAAATTCCAATAACCTTATCAGTAGCAAGTTTGTGTTTAGAGGGTGAAATGTATGTGATTGTTTGAAAGAGTTTCAACCTTGCATTTAAGATTAATGCATATTGTAACATATAATGTTCAGCATCTCTTTCAGAACCACTTTCACATTTTTTAAGTATGTAAGATTATTCCTTCATAAGCCATGGTTTCAAATAATTACAATTATTACGCAGTCTAGTATATAGAACAAAAAAAACGAGTGTCACAATAGAATAAATACAGGGGAATCTTTCTTGCTTAAATATAATTTTTCCAAGGCTTTGTAAAGCTTAGAGTATATTCTCGGTGGTTTTATTTGATGTCAGATCAGACTCAAGATTAAGCTCACCATTAGTAGATAAAGCTTAAAGACTAGACATTAATTATCTGTATTGACCACCATACTCAAATAATATGACAATGTATCGTATCACTTGTGCGAATAACGTGATACCTGCTGCAATCATTGTAATCATCCAGTAAATAGGTGTGCTCTATATAAGCCCACTCTCTCACAATGACATATATTTGAACATCATGGTCATACAATAGTTCACGAATAAAGATCTAAAATGAAAATGAAATCTGGATGTGTGGCTTCTGTATCTCTTACATCTGTGATGATGGGTCCTCAACTAAAAATACAAGGCAAACTGACGTATTCTTGTCCTGTAAGAATTGATGTCAATCCCGTTTTTGTTTGTCTGCAAATTGCTGTTACTCATTTTATTCAAATATGTATACACAAATTTGGCACAATTTTACTACAGTAGATTTTCAAACACACTTTCTTGATTGCCCTGACTACAAATCGTCTATACGTTACAATACTTAGTAATTGTAGATAATTTCCCTTACTGCACACGATGTATCATGTGCGATAATTTGTGTTCTACTTCAGTGGTAATTGTAGATAATTTCCCTTACTGCAAACGATGTATCATGTGCGATAATTTTTGTTCTACTTCAGTGGTAATTGTAGATAATTTCCCTTACTGCACACCATGTATCATGTGCGATAATTTGTGTGCTACTTTACTGGTAATTGTAGATGATTTCCCTTTCTGCACCATGTATAAAGTGAGATAAGTTATGCTTTAAGTCAAAAAAATGAAAACAAAAACAAAATAGTTAACTGTCATTGGTATTCCTAATTATTGCAGTAGAGGCAATTAAATAATTTAGACTGCAATGTGCGAAACAACCTTAACATGGGATTAACATCCTCAATCACTTATATTACCAAAGTTTGCAGTGTATAGGGTTCACTTGTTTGTGTGCTTCAGTGCCTGAATTCTCCCTTATTGAGCTGTTTCTTTACGACATGAAAATCAACTTACATATATATAATGATAATAACGTATGATTTATTTCAACTGTCTGAAAATCTTTTAAACATATTTATTTTGGATACTTCCATGAACAAAACATGATTTCGGCGATAAAACCAATAAATTACCATATGCTATTTATGAAACTGAACGCTATTAAATAATTGTGTCCGATGTTCCATATGTGTCACTCTGATACTTTCCTAAGTTAATATATTTCAAACCTGATTGGTTTACAATTCTGCTATAAATTAATCCCTAAATAGGGAAACGGTAAGAATACTAAAATATATGCTATCAATGCGCAGAGTGTATGTAGATGGTAATTAAGGTATACCTTTGAACAAATGTTCGAGAGACAATCGCAGTACTATGTATTGCGTTTTTATTCTACATAGCATCATTCAAAAACTATTGCAAAACAATGGCAAATTATATTGCGAATTTATTGATTATCAGACGTGTTGTGATACAATTATTAGAGATGCCCTTTGGATTAAACTAGTAAATGCTGGCATTAGCTGTAAATGTTTAAACATTATCAAATCTTTGTATTGTAAAATGTCTTCGTGTATCAAAGTAATAAATCAGTCTAATGTTTCAGATTTTTTTTAAACAATGATTGGTTTGAATCAAGGGAAACCACTCTCCGCCCTGCTATTTATTTTATTTGTTAATGATTAGAGCGATAGTATTGATTTTAGTCGACATTTATTATTCTGGTAGGACGGCGTTTCCATACGGAACAATGCATTTCGGTTTTAGATATAATAGGTCCTTCGTTTACAATAGGTGCATTGTTATTCGGAGATTAATTTAATTATTTCACAGCATCGTAGCTTTACTATATTTTGTATGTCATATGTTTTTAAAACGTGCCCGTAGTGAAGTGGTTAGTATTGACTTCTCATTGAGAAAGTGTTCCTGGTTCGAATCATGGCGCAGATTAATTTTTTTTCAAGTAACTAACCGAATGTTATTCTGTATACAATCACACAGTTCATATAAGTTCATAGATATGCTCTTTTTAATATTTTATTTTTATCATTTTTTTATATCATATTATTCTGAAAATATCTTGTGAATACAGAAGCAAATAATGAAACAGTTGTTTTCGTATACTGTGATATTCCATTGTTTACAGCGAAACCCCAGATTATCTGATATTTAAATAGATATAACCCATATATGACATGGTTGGAAGTTAAAAGAGCATATATGATAAGTACAGCTGGGATATATCTGTTTATGTACCTACCTTTTCACGTGTTTTATGTGTATCCCATACACAAGTTCATTGGAAGAACGCATTTCTTTACCATCTTTCGCGCTTACTACCGATCAATGATAACTTACACAACCTTATTAGAGTTTATTATGACAGTAATGTTTAAAACGTACATTGAACGTGTTTCTCGATATGGATATGTGTCGGGAAATGACGAAGAAATCTGCAACAATCTGACCACCCTAAAAATTATGCAAATTAGTTTGCCGGTGTCAAATGTATGCTCCGCCCCGCCAATAAAACTGGACAATCACTGATCAGGATCTTGATCAGCTTTCTATAAATCTTCTTATGTTTGCTGATGGTATTGCTGTTTTTACAACTGATAAATACAGTCTGCAAGAAGAACTTGACAATTTGTATATATACTCAAAAAAAAGGACTTGAAAATTAACGTTGACAAAACAATACTTGTATCTTTGAAAAGAGAAAGATTGGTACATTAATAATGAAAAGACTGAAATTGTATATAGTTTTGGTTATCTAGGGATAAAATTCTTTCGAACTGGTAATTTGTCCTAAGCTGTTAAGTCTTTATCTGACTGATGAATATTGTGTTGTATAGTTTTAAAAGAATTAACTTTGTGTAAAAAAAGCCTTTGTTACATTAAAGAATGGTGGTACCTATAATTTTATTTGGTGTAGAAATCTGGGGAGTGTATAGCGACCGGATAGAACAATGGAGGTTAAGCAACGTTATTAGTTATCATTATGGACATGGTAATTTGATAATAAAATGGTTGCTGATGAAATATCTCGTATGTTACCAACACTAATAAGCTGAATAAGCTCGTGTGTAACATTGGGCTGATCTAAAACAGTTGCCTCCTTTGGTAAAGTAAAATGAATGTATTAAACTGGAGATGTTTCTTTCTTAATCAGTATTTTGTATGATATGTAATAAGGTTCAAGATCTGTTTGCGTTTTTATTAATGAATCAGAATTATGATGTGTTTTGTTTTTGTTTATTTGGAATTTAACGTCGCTTTAACAGTATTTCAGTCATATCGCGACGTCCAGCTTATTACAGGTGGAGGAAGACCCCGGGGGACCTATGTACACTTTTTCAGGCACAAAGTGCACCCGGGTAGAACCACCGACCTACCGCAAGCCAGCTGAATTATGATGTGTAATCGGGCAAATATTTAACGTTTTATCTGCTGCTCAAATTTGACAAAGCTTCAGTAGTTTAAATTTCAATCATTACTTCAGTCATTCTTGTTACAATTGGTGTTAGTATAAATGAATTAACAACAGTCGGAAATTGAAATAAGCTATAGCATTACATGATAATAACACAATCACCTTTAGTGTTATGTTATATGAAAATTATTATCATATATTATCATACTTGATATAATTATTCGAAAGTTAATTTACGTCGTAATATTTATACTTTAAATGTTAGCTTTTAATTATAAATATTGCTGTTAAAATGTTTTATCATTTATACATAGTTGATGAATTAGATTTATTTAAGACATACATCACATAAAAAGACTCAGTTGTTATAAAGATTATGTCAAAACCCTACTATATATATTTACATTAAATCCAGAGGTAAACATTATAACGGGGTGCAAAAAAAGCATTGCTATTGTTTTTCTATCCCTGTAATCATTTTTGGTATCAGAATTATTTGAAATGAGCGACGATTATTAAGTATTTCAAACAGCATCTGTTTACTTAAAACATCAGCTTTTATAGAAACTCCTGAAAAAGAGTCGTATGAAGTGTTTCAAAACTCTTTAAGTGCTAGTTTTAGAAAGGGGCCTCCGTGGCCGAGTGGTTATAGTCATTGACTTGCAATATCTCAGCCCCTCACCGACGTGGGCTCGAAACCCGGTCTGGGCACTTCGGACTTTTCAAGTGAGGAAACCTTCCGCTTGCTTGCGGTAGGACGGTGGTTCTACCCGGGTGCACTCTCTGCCTGACAATGTGTACAGAGATCCCCACGGGGTCTTCATTCACCTGTAATGATATAGACTTCGCGATATAACTGAAATACTGTTAAAGCGACGTTCAATTCCAACACAAACAAACACAAACAAAAAATAATAGTATGTAGATACCAGCACCATGACAACCGTAGTGATATGACAGTCTGTGTTATAATAATCGCTGTGATGTTTCTGCTGCAAAATAAACTATTAGTGACAGTCCTCGTAACTTTTAACATCATACTGCATGTTTTGGTTGCTTCTAGTATGGCCTGATGCTGAAGTGATGATAATTTTGGAGAGAGTTTTTATTGTTCCTGAATCCTGATGAATCAGTTCGATATTTGGTGATATATGTTTTTGTTTGTTCATGAGAAAGGAAATAGCTCACTAGTATTTCGTTGATATTGGTAACATCTGCAAGCTGGATAGAAGTTTTGCCTTGCTAGCGCCTGTTTCTGGTCCTCTTCTTTCAGGAGTCAGCTTTGTATGTTTCAAAAACCGAGATAATCTCAATGAGTCCTTCTGTTTATGCCATAAGCTTGTATTCAAAGCTTTGAATGTGATCTTTAACAATAGTGTTTGTCCAAAATTTCTTAGTCATCATTTGGACAAGCATCATTCCATCCATAATGGCACATTTTCTTGCATCATTTATGTTATCATTCTGTACATCTCCATCTGGTATCTACATCGACATCTTGGGCAGCTTCAAGTTTTGTCCAAATGTTTGGAGGTGATTTGACCACGCTTGGAGTTTTAGGCCATTGTAGGATTGATAAATCTGGTGTAAACAATACACTGGATGTAAGTGCGAATTCAAAGTTTCAGGTCGCGTTGTTCTGGTCATCTTTATGGTTTGACTTGGCAAGAACTACGAAACGACTGTACAGATCTTCAGGTTTTTTTTTAGCTCAACTGCTTTGTCGCAGACCTTAACTGTTTGTTTTTTATCTCTTAGCATGCACATTTGGCTTCTTTAGAAGTTCCGACAAACTGATATCTTAATTGATGCGTTCTGCAAAATGATCTTCATATAGCGTTTGTCCGATGTCATCAATATTCAGGATATGTCGAACATTCTCATTTGGAAAACACACATGTGTCATGAAGTTTAAAAGTTTACCACCTTGAGCAACATCGGGATGCCCGTTCCTCAATATGGTAGTCTTTACCTTGTCCAACTGCTCACGCTCTTACCTGATTTGTGCAGCATAGCTAGTACTATCATACATCTTTTGGATAGACATTACTTAGTGAGATTTCGTTTCGTAATATTGTCTTTTATGCTGAGGCTTGGGCAATTTCGACCGCAAGCCTAAATTGATAATCTGCATTTTCAGTTTTAACTGAACAGATAATATTTGTTTACTATATAACAAAAGAAACAGCGTTCCTTTGGTGAAAGTTTTGATACAAACTTTGTGAATTGCGTTAAAGTGCTCGAGAGGTTTGCTCACATCTATATACTTTTTCTTTTATGACCACGTTGTTTTCATGATATACTGCCCTGTGATAATAGAATGTCCATACCGGTTTCTCGCTCGTTTCAAGGACAGTTTATTGGTAGCTTTAGAATAGCAGGTCCAGCCACGTTTCTTTCAACTCGAGCATCATTTCTTTAGTGCATTCCCATAGACGACTCTTCTTAGCAACACAGTCATTGTCCTCTACTCCTGTTCTTTCTGCCGTCGATTAATCTCTGGTAAAATATGAACAATTGCTACTTTGAAACAACCCGTCTCCTGGCAGTGGGCGCAGAGTTTCCAGTCAGTAAACTCCTATGACATGCCCAAAGACAAGTTCCTAAAGCCAAATGCTTCACTCTTGACAAACAATGCACACAAAACACACATACATAACTGCTTTGGGAGTATGATTGTGCTCAGCACAAACAACCTTGTATATTTCTCAAGCTTCCATCAATACACTTATATGGTAGATTAAGTCGCTGTCATAAACAGAACGATTGAAAATAGTTTGAATGGCTAAAGGATTGAACAAATAATTGCTATAAAGTAAAACTAGACCAAAATATTGTCAAACTCAAAATTTACAGATTTGAATCCCCCATCTCGCTCTTAATGTTTAAAGTATACTCAGATATTTTTTCCAACCCTAAACCTCATTCAGTCCCATACAGTCTTAATATTTGACAGTTATCAAAACCTACTGGGTAAGTTCTGTAAAAAGTCTTTAAAATCTACCACCAACTAAAAGACAATATTTTATATAGATAGATAACCAACAGACTACTTTATATGTAAAATGTAGTTGAATTTATGTCTACGTTTTGAAATGATGACTATCTTAACAACCAGCAACAATATGAAACAACAGAAAGGGGTGAACATACTGCAAAGAAATCATACAATTCTTAAAAAACAAAATTCTAAGCAGTTGGTTGAATTTGTTTTGACTAGTACAATTACTGATTTTCGGCAAATTGTATGTGTTTAATTGGTTGTTAATGTCAGAAGTCTGATTAAGCTTCCAATGCGTTCCGTTTCCGCAAAACAATAGAATCAGCATACTGATGTTTCTGTTGTGGTTAGAAGTTAAGTCATTTTATATTTTAATCCATTTCAAAAGCACGTGTTATTTTACAGGTGTAATGCATATAGAAATGACCATCGTGTGTGTGTTTGGATTAAAGATTAAATATTCAAGATTCAACAATTTTATTATTTCTTGCCACGTGATACAATGAACAAAGTTTCTTATATGCTTTTCCGTGAATTATAGGGATTTCTCAGTTAAGTATTACCTTATAGTCTACCGGTGAAATTATAAGTTATAATTTCACTCATCTAGTTTGCTGTAACCCTTTTCGTAAGATAGCCCTGTGCTACGCGATAAGACGCCGGGTGGCAAACAGTGATGACGTCATAATCTCTTGTCGTCGTTTCGCGTCA